>SJYX01004370.1:30518-41321 GCA_006410675.1 Oreotragus oreotragus
TTACTGGTTGGGGCATAGACTTGGATAACTGTGATATTGAATGGTTTGCCTTGGAGACGAACAGAGATCATTCTGTCGTTTTTGAGATTGCATCAAAGTACTGAATTTTGGACTCTTTTGTTGACCATGATGGCTACTGCATTTCTTCTGAGGGATTCCTGCTCGCAGTAGTATATATAATGGTCATCTGAGTTAAATTCACCCATTCCAATCCATTTTAGTTCACTGATTCCTAGAATGTCGATTTTCACTCTTGCTATCTCTTGTTTGACCACATCCAATTTACCTTGATTCATGGACCTGACATTTCAGGTTTCTATGTAATATTGCTCTTTACAGCATCAGACCTTGCTTCTATCACCAGTCACATCCACAGCTGGGTTTCATACTTGCTTTGGCTCCTACCCTTCATTCTTTCTGGAGTTATTTCTTCACCAATATCCAGTAGCATATTGGCCATCTACTGACCTGGGGAGTTCCTCTTTTGGTATCCTATCATTTTGCCTTTTCATACTCTTCATGGGGTTCTCAAGGCAAGAATACTGAAGTGGTTTGCCATTCCTTTCTCCAGTGGACTGCATTATGTCATACCTCTCCACTATGACCCACCCGTCTTGGCTGGTCCCATGGGCATGGCTTAGTTTCGTTGAGCTAGACAAGACTGTGGTTCTAGTGTGATTAGATTTTGACTAGTTTTCTGTGATTATGGTTTCAGTGTGTCTTGCTTGGGTTTCTTTTACCTCGGACGAGGGGTATCTCCTCACTTCCATCCCTCCTGACCTTGAATGTGGAATAGCTCCTCTAGGCCCTCTTGTGCCTGTACAGCCACCACTCCTTGGATATGTGGCTAGTGAACACTTTTTTTCCAGTTATGCAAGATGTCTTTTTATTATATTGATTATTTATTTTTATATGCAGAAGATATTTAGTTTGATATAGTTCCACTTGTTTGTTTTTTAATTTTTTGCCTGTACTTTTGGTTTGCCTATGCATATCCAAAACTCATTGCCAAGAAGTTTTTCCTTATGTTTTCTTCCAGGAGTTTTAGTTTCAGGTCTTAGATTTAATTCTTAACCTACTTTGAGTTAATTGTTATGTATACTGTTAAGATAAGGATCCAAATTCTTTCACATGAAGCTATCCAGTTTTTCCCAGTACTGTTTATTGAAGTGTCTATCTTTAACTCTATTGTCTACTCTTAATGCTGCTGTTGAAAATTAGTTGATGTGTTTGTATGAGTTTATTTCTGGAATCTTTGTTCTATCGCATTGATCGGTGTGCCTGTTTTTAATGCCAATGTCATAACATTTTGATTACTATAGCTGTGTAGTTTGAGTTAAAGAAGTATAATAACTCTAGTTTTGTTCTTCTTGCTTAAGATTGTTTTACCTAAATTAAGATCTTTTGTAGTTTCACAGATATTTTTAAGGATTATTTTACCTCTTTCCTGGTGGTTCAGACAGTAAAGAATGCACATTCAATGGAAGAGACACAGGTTTGATCTCTGTTTTGAGAAGATCCCCTGGAGAAGGGACTGACTACCCACTCTAGCATTCTTGCTTGAAGAATTCTATGGATGAAGGAGCCTGGCAGGCTGTAGTCCATGGGGTTGCAAAAGACTTGGGCCTGACCAAAAGAGTAACATGCAAAATGCTTCTATTTAAGCTGACATCTACTAGAAATTAGCAAAAAAAAAAAAAAAGAAAGAAAGAAAGAAAGCCAAAAGCTCAATGTGTATAGAAAATCTAAGAAATGTTTAAATGACTTTACCTAATGGCTTACATAGTGTATTTCACCCAACGATTATAGAATACATATTATTTTAAGCACACTGAACATAATTACAAATACTAAATGTGTGATAGTCCATAAACCATCTCAACAACTTTGAAATTATTCAAATCATAGAAAAATGTTATTTGGCAACAGTATCTTATTACAATAAAATTGGTAATTAAAAACCCTCATATATGTATTTATGAGTAAAGAGAGGGTGATAAATTTTGGAAGTCTAAATAGTCATCTAGCATCATTAAATATCAACAAATAATTCACAAAATCAACACACTAAGGAAAAGTAGCATAGTAGATTATTTTTTAAAATCAAAGTTACTACTCAAAGAATTTGAAAAATCAAAATTTGTTGCCTGTGGGGAATGGTTTTTAGACTGGAAAAATCAGGAATGTCTTGTCAATTTTGTAAAGTGTGCTCAGTCATGCCTAAACATATAAGGGAAGTCAAACCCAAATGAAACCTAAATTAAAAAAAAAAAAAAAGATATGATGATTTTTTACAGAGTAAAATTCACTGGATTAGCTTCCCTAAACCAAGCTCTTCCAACATTTATCTAACAAATCTAAGAAGTTACAGAGTAAGGCAAACCTCTCTACAGAACCATAAACTGGAATTTAAAATCAGCCTTTTATCAGACTCCAGGAGGAAGTTTTTTCTAATAATATATGCTCTTTTAAAAAGCCACCTATTGGCATTTTCACCCCCAAATAAATTGTCTTTGTGAACCTCTGCTCTCCTCTGTCTCTGCCTCAGAAATTTAAGTGCACTCAAAAATGTAACCTGAAACTGGGGCAGATCTCACACAATGGCTATATGACATACCAGAACAGCCATAGTAAGGGACCTTGAAATGACAATCTTCTGGAATTCATTCCTAAACTACAACAGCAGTTTGGCAGAAAATTGCCATAGTTGTGGGGAAAGTGTTGGGGAGTGATGATAATCAGTGGTACACCATTTTTTTTTGGAAAAACTTTCAATAATAAATTAAAATGCTTTGGATACTTAAAAGTCAGGAAAGAAGTTCTAGTAACAGTCAAATTGTTTTTGCATTTTTATTTTGTATTTTGCATCTAGTTTGCATGGATGTATACTACAATTATGTTTTTATAAACCCCTTCGGTGATGCCATCCAACCATTTCATCCTCTGTCGTCTCCTTCTCCTCCTGCTTTCAATCTTTCTCATCATCAGGGTCTTTTCTGAGTCAGTTCTTCACATCAGGGGGCTAAGGTATTGGAGTTTCAGCTTCAACATCAATCCTTCCAATGAATATTTAGAAATGATTTCTTTTAGGATTGAATGGTTTGGTCTCCTTGCAGTCCAAGGGACTCTCCACAATCTTCTCCAAAACCACAATTTAAAAGCATCAGTTCTTTGTCACTTAACATTACTTATTTATTTTTTAAATGTATTTATTTTTTAATTGAAGGATAATAGCTTTATAGAATTTTGTTATTTTCTGTCAAACCTCAAGTTCCCTAGTGGCTCAGTTGGTAGAGAATCTGCCTGCAGTGCAGGAGATTGTCTACAGCACAGGAGATCTTGATTCAGTCCCTGAGTCTGGAAGTTCCCCTGGAGAAGGAAATGGCAATCCACTCCAGTAATAATCCACTTACTTGGAATATCCCATGAGCAAAGAAGCCAGGTGGACTAGAGTCCAAAGAGTCGCAAAGAGTCAGACAGGACTTAGAAACTAAACCACCAGCTGTCAAACCTCAACATGAATCTGCCATAGGTTTACATATGTCCCCTCCCTCCCATCCCCCCATCCCACCTTTCTAGGTTGATGTAGAGCCCGAGTTTGAGTTCCCTGAGACATACAGCAAATTCCCACTTACTGTCTATTTTATACATGGTAATGTAAGTTTCTATGTTATTTTCTCTATACACCTCACCCTCTCCTCCCCTCTCCCCATGTTCATAAGTCTGTTTTCTATATGTGTTTTTCCATTTCTGCCCTGAAAATAAATTATTCAATACAATCTTTCTAGATTTCTTTATGGTCAAACTCTCACATCCATACTTGACCACTGGAGAAACCATAGCTTTGACAAGATGGATTTTGTTTGTCTCTGCTTTTAAATATGCTGTCTAGGTTGGTCATGACTTTCCTTCCAAGGAGTAAGTATTTTTTAATTTCATGGCTGCAATCACCATGTGCAGTGATTTGGAGCTCAATAAAATAAAGTCTGTCACTGTTTCATTGCTTCCCCACCTATCTGCCATGAAGTGATGGGACCAGATGTCATAGTCTTCATCTTTTGAATACTGAGTTTTGAGCCAGTTCTTTGACTCTTCTCTTTCACTTTCATCCAGAGGGCCTTTAGTTCCTCTTCAATTTCTGCCATTAGGATGGTGTCACCTGCATATCTGAGGTTACTGATATTTGTCTTGGCAATCTTGGTTCCAGGTTGAGCTTCATCCAGCCTGGTATTTCGTGTGATGTAGTTGTCATATAAGTGAAATAAACAGGGTGACAATATACAGCCTTATTCCTCTTTTCAGTTTCTTAAATACAAAGGTCTCCATCACATTCAAAATGTACACTACCCATTTCCCTCGCTTTGATGTCTGAAAAGAAGCAATCTTTATTTCCTTTACTTCTGGATATCCTCCACCCCTAATCCCATCCCCACCCCAACCTCTGTTTAACTTCCCCATTATCTCAGTTTTTGCAATAGTATTTTCTCAATGTGCTTTTTGTGAGATCTTAGTCAGACTTTTTTTGTGGGGCTCCAAAATCACTGCAGATGTTGATTGTAGCCATGAAATTAAAAGACACTTACTCCTTGGAAAGAAAGTTATGGCCAACCTAGATAGCATATTTAAAAGCAGAGACATTACTTTGCCAACAAAGGTCCGTCTAGTCAAGGCTATGGTTTTTCCTGTGGTCATGTATGGATGTGAGAGTTGGACTATGAAGAAGGCTGAACGCCGAAGAATTGATGCTTTTGAATTGTGGTGTTGGAGAAGACTCTTGAGAGTTCCTTGGACTGCAAGGAGACCCAACCAGTCCATCCTAAAAGAGATCAGTCCCGGGTGCCCACTGGAAGGACTGATGCTGAAGCTGAAACTCCAATACTTTGGCCACCTCACGCGAAGAACTGACTCATTGGTAAAGACTTTGATGCTGGGAGAGATTGGGGACAGGAGGAAAAGGGGACGTCAGAGGATGAGATGGCTGGATGGCATCATCAACTCGATGGACATGTGTTTGAATGAACTCCGGGAGTTGGTGATGGACAGGGAGGCCTGGCATGCTGTGATTCATGGGGTTTCAAAGAGTCAGACACGATTGAGTGACTGAACTGAACTGAACTGAGAGGACATCACTTCCCAGCTAAGATTTAACAATGACTTCTTTTTTTTTTCTCTGCACGCATCTTAATTTACATTTGTGTTATTTCTTGGTTATTCTCTGTCTTTTCTACTGCACAGTAAATTCTGTGATTTTGATGTATCTTATATATCTGGCATTAAATAAATTCTTGTAGCAGAAATGCATGAGTGTAGCGAAACAGTTTAACAGCAGTAAAATTTAATAAATAATCTGTTCAAAAGCAAAATGGGCTGCCTTTAAATTACTGAACTTGACATTTTTAACATAGAATGAATGATCATCTGTCAGTGATAAGGATGTTCCAGAGGGATTTATACAAATAATGGTCTTCTACAAATAATAGGGTTCTAATCGTAGCTCAGTTGATAAAGACTCTGTCTGCAGTGCAGGAGAACCTGGCTCTATTTCTGGGTCAGGAAGAACCCCTGGAGAAGGAAATGGCAACCCACTCCAGTACTCTTGCCTGGAAAATCCCATGGACAGAGGGGCCTGGCAGGCTGCAGTCCATGGGGTTGCAAGGGTTGGACATCACTTAGCAACTAAACCACCACCAAACCACCAATGGAACTATAATGGTCTCTAAAGGTATTTTCTGAGCTTTATATTCTGTGATTTACAGTGAACTTTATAGTACAACTTGCTTGTATGTTATAACTGCCAGTATTTCACAAATAATTTCTCTGAAATACTATAGGATGAGACCCATTGGGTACTGCACACTAGATTAATATCAGCGATTGACTAAAATAGTGAAATTGGAGATGATTTTCTTTATTTCTTTATTTTCTCCCTTCTAAAGCTAATGATTGGAAGATGCATATTAATTCACTTAGGTTTCAATTTGAAATTTGGTCTAAATTAACATTAAGATTTCTTCAAAGAATATATACAGATAGCTGAGAGGCATGTGAAATATGTTCAACATCCTTAATTATCATAGAAGGCAAATCAAAAACACAGTGAAACACACCAATCACAATGGCTATCATCAAAAAATCCACAAACAATAAATGCTAGAAAGGATGTGAAGACAAGGGGACCCTCCTCCTCTGGAATGTAAATTTTTACAACCCTTATGGAGAACAGCATGGAAGTTCCTTAAAAAAACTAAAAATATAGCTGCCATATAACCTTGCAATTTCAATCTTGGGCATGTATCTGGTGAAAAACAGATCACTCTCTGGGAAGAAAAATGAAGAGTAAAAGTCTTTTGCCCCATTCCTTCCTCATACTTTTACCACTTCTTAGAGGTAAGCTGCTGCTGCTGCTGCCAAGTCACTTCAGCCACGACAGGCTCTGTGTGACCCCATAGACGGCAGCCTACCAGACTCCCCTGACCCTGGGATTCTCCAGGCAAGAACACTGGAACGGGTTGCCATTTCCTTCTCCAATGCATGAAAGTGAAAAGTGAAAGGAAGTCGCTCAGTCATGTCTGAATCTTAGTGACGCCATGGACTGCAGCCCACCAGGCTCCTCTGCTGCTGCTGCTAAGTCACTTCAGTCGTGTCCGACTCTGTGTGACCCCATAGACGGCAGCCCACCAGGCTCCCCCATCCCTGGGATTCTCCAGGCAAGAATACTGGAGTGCGTTGCCATTTCCTTCTCCAATGCATGAAAGAGAAAAGTGAAAGTGAAGTCGCTCAGTCTGTCCGACTGTTAGCGACCCCATGGACTGCAGCCCACCAGGCTCCTCAGTCCATGGGGTTTTCCAGGCAAGGGTGCTGGAATGGGGTGCCATTGCCTTCTCCATTAGAGGTAAGCATGTTTAGCTTTTAGTGGTGGTAGATAACATAATAATTTTTAATAAAAAACATACAGCTCTGTTAATTGATTTTTTGAAACATAAGAAAACGTGAACACACTAATTATAATTATCTTTCAATTTCCATTCTCGTATTTTGTTAGCTATATTTTTTTAATGTTAAATCTTACCCTTAATCCTTTAAGAAATATGCTTAAATATCTAATTTTGATCTATCAACTTTAGCTATTTTTCATCTAGATAACTCCTCTCTTATCCTTTCACCTCCTCTTCTGTGAACCAGGATATATTATTAAAACAAAAATTTTGCATTTTATGGAGAACCATGGTTAATTTAAAAGTTAAAAAATAAATGACCCAATCAAAAAGTGGGCCAAATAACTAGACAGACATTTCTCTAAAGAAGACACAAATGGCTAACAAACACATGAAAAGATGCTCAACATCACTCATTATCAGAGAAATGTAAATCAAAACCAAAATGAGGTACCATCTCATGCCAGTCAGAATGGTTGCTATCAAAATGTCGACAAGCAATAAAGGTTGGAGAGGGTGCAGAGAAAAAGGAACCCTCTTACACTATTGGTGGGAATGCAAACTAGTACAGCCACTATGGAGACAGTGTGGAGATTCCTTAAAAAAATGGAAATAGAACTGCCATATGACCCAGCAATACCACTGCTGGGCATACACACTGAGGAAACCAAAATTGAAAGAGACACGTGTACCCCAATGTTCATCACAGCACTGTTAACAATATCCAGGATATGGAAGCAACCTAGATGTCCACTGGCAGACTTGTGGATAAGAAAGCTGTGGAACATATATACAATGGAATATTACTCAACTATTAAATGAATACATTTGAATCAGTTCTAATGAGGTGGATGAAACTGGAGCCTATTATACAGAGTTAAGTAAGTCAGAGAAAAAACCACTAATACAGGATCAGCTCAGTTCAGTCGCTTAGTCGTGTCCATCTCTTTGCGGCCCCATGAACTGTAGCACACCAGGCCTCCTTGTCTATCAGCAACTCCTGGAGCACACCCAAACCCATTTCCAATGAGTCAGCGATGCCACCCAACACTCTCATCCTCTGTCGTCCCCTTCTCCTCCTGCCCTCAATCTTTCTCAGCATCGGGGTCTTTTCAAAGGAGTCAGCTCTTCACATCAGGTGCCCAAAGTATTGGAGTTTCATCCTCAACGTCAGTCCTACCAATGAATACCCATGACTGATCTTTAGGATGGACTGGTTGGGAATCCTTGCAGTCCAAGGAACTCTGAAGAGTCTTCTTCAACACCACAGTTCAAAAGTATCAACTGTTCAGCACTCAGCTTTCTTTAGAGTCTAACTCTCACATACATACATGACTACTGGAAAAACCATAGCCTTGACTAGACAGACCTTTCTCAGCTTTTGAATATGCTATCTAGGTTGGTCATAATGTTCCTTCCAAGCAGTAAGCGTCTTTTAATTTCATGACTTCAAACACCAACTGCAGTGATTTTGGAGCCCAGAAAAATAAACTCAGACACTGTTTCCACTGTTTCCGCATCTATTTGCCATGAAGTGATAGGACAGGATGCCATGATCTTTGTTTTCTGAATGTTGAGCTTTAAGCCAACTTTTTCAGTCTCCTCTTTCACTTTCATCAAGAAGCTCTTTAATTCTTCTTCACTTTCTGTCATAAGGGTGGTGTCATCTGCATATCTGAGGTTATTGATATTTCTCCCGGCAATCTTGATTCCAGCTTGTGCTTCCTCCAGCCCAGAGTTTCTCATGATGTTGTCTGCATAGAAGTTAAATAAGCAAGGTGACAATACACAGCCTTGATGTGCTCTTTTTCATGTTTGGAATCAGTCTGTTGTTCTATGTCCAGTTCTCATGGTTGCTTCCTGACCTACATATAGGTTTCTCAAGAAGCAGATCAGGTGGTCTGGTATTCCCATCTCTTTCAGAATTTTCCACAGTTTATTGTGATCCACACAGTCAAAGGCTTTGGCATAGTCAATAAAGGAGAAATAGATATTTTTCTGGAACTCTCTTGCTTTTTTGATGATCCAGTGGATGTTGGCAATTTGATCTCTGGTTCCTCTGCTTTTTCTAAAACCAGCTTGAACATCTGGAAGTTCACAGTTCACGTACTGCTGAAGCCTGACTGAGAATTTTGAGCATTACTTTACTAGTGTGTGAGATGAGGGCAGTTGTGTGGTAGTTTGATCATTCTTTGGCATTGCCTTTCTTTGGGATTGGAATGAAAACTGACCTTTTCCAGTCCTGTGACCACTGCTGAATTTTCCAAATTTGCTGGCATATTGAGTGCAGAACTTTCTCAGCATCATCTTTCAGGATTTGAAATAGCTCAACTGGAATTCCATCACCTCCACTAGCTTTGTTTGTAGTGATGCTTCAATAAGGCTCTCTTGGCTTCACATTCCAGGATGTCTGGCTCTAGGTGAGTGATCACACCATCGTGATTATCTGGATCCTGAAGAGCTTTTTGTATAGTTCTTCTGTGTATTTTTGCTACCTCTTCTTAATATCTTCTGCTTCTGTTAGCTCCCTCCTATTCTGTCGTTTATCAAGCCCATCTTTGCATGAAATGTTCCCTTGGTTTCTCTAATTTTCTTGAAAAGATCTCTAGTCTTTTCTATTCTATTGTTTTCCTTTATTTCTTTGCCTTAATCACCAAGGAAGGCTTTCTTATCTCTCTTTGCTATTCTTTGGAACACTGAACTCAAATGGGTATATCTTTCCTTTTCTCCTTTGCTTTTCACTTCCCTTCTTTTCATAGCTATTTGTAAGGCCTCCTCAGACAGCCATTTTGCTTTTTTGCATTTCTGTTTCTTGAGTATGGTCTTGATTCCTGGCTCCTATACAAAGTCATGAACCTCTGTCCATAGTTCAACAGGCACTATCTATCAGATCTAGTCCCTTAAATCTATTTCTCACTTCCACTGTATAGTCATAAGGGATTTTATTTAGGTCATAACTGAGGGGTAGTGATTTCCTCCACTTTCTTCAATTTCAGTCTGAATTTGGCAAATACAGTATATTATACAGTATATTAATGCATATGTATGGAATTTAGAAAGATGGTAACGATGATCATATATGCAAGAAAGAAAAAGAGACACAGATGCAAAGAACACACTTTTGGACTCTGTGGGAGAAGGCAAGGGTGAGATGACTTGAGAAAATAGCAATGAAACATGTATATTATCATATGTGAAACTGATCGCCAGTCCAGGTTCCATGCATGAGACAAGGTGCTCAGGGATGGTGCACTGGGATGATCCTGAGGGATGGGATGGGGAGATAGGTGGGAGGGAGGGTCAGGATGGGGAACACATGTACACCCATGGCTGATTCATGTAAGTGTATGGCAAAAACCACCAAAACATTGTAAAGTAATTAGCCTCCAATTAAAATAAATAAATTTTTAAAAGGTATTTAAAATAAAGAGGGATTAAAAAGTAATAAAATATTAAATGCCTAAAAAGAAAAAAAAGTTAAAGAAGTAAAAGTACTTCTGGTTCCAAATAGGAAAAGGAGTATGTCAAGGCTGTATATTGTCACCCTGATTATTTAACTTATATGCAGAGTACATCATGAGAAACGCTGGACTGGAAAATAACCTCAGATATGCAGATGACACCACCCTTATGGCAGAAAGTGAAGAGGAGCTAAAAAGCCTCTTGATGAAAGTGAAAGAGGAGAGCAAAAATGTTGGCTTATAGCTCAACATTCAGAAAACGAAGATCATGGCATCCGGTCCCATCACTTCATGGGAAATAGATGGGGAAACAGTGGAAACAGTGGCAAACTTTATTTTTTGGGCTCCAAAATCACTGCAGATGGTGACTGCAGCCATGAAATTAAAAGACGCTTACTCCTTGGAAG
>SJYX01004370.1:41348-81887 GCA_006410675.1 Oreotragus oreotragus
CTCCAAAATCACTGCAGATGGTGACTGCAGCCATGAAATTAGAAGACCCTTACTCCTTGGAAGAAAAGTTATGACCAACCTAGATAGCATATTCAAAAGCAGAGACATTACTTTGCTGACTAAGGTCCATCTAGTCAAGGCTATGGTTTTTCCTGTGGTCATGTATGGATGTGAGGGTTGGACTGTGAAGAAGGCTGAGTGCCGAAGAATTGATGCTTTTGAACTGTGGTGTTGGAGAAGACTCTTGAGAGTCCCTTGGACTGCAAGGAAATCCAACCAGTCCATACAAAAGGAGATCAACCCTGAGATTTCTTTGGAAGGAATGATGCTAAAGCTGAAACTCCAGTACTTTGGCCACCTCATGAGAAGAGTTGACTCATTGGAAAAGACTCTGATGCTGGGAGGGATTGGGGGCAGGAGGAGAAGGGGATGAGAGAGGGTGAGATGGCTGGATGGCATCACAGACTCAATGGACGTGAGTCTGAGTGAACTCCCGAAGATGGTGATGAACAAGGAGGCCTGGCGTGCTGCAATTCATGGGGTCGCAAAGAGTCGGACAGGACTGAGCGACTGAACTGAACTGAACTGAACCAACCTGGCGATTTCATCTTTTAGTGTCATTTCTTTTTGCCTTTTCATACTGTCCATGGGATTTTCACAGCAAGAATACTGAACTGATTTAACATTCCCTTCTGCAGTGGACCACATTTTGTCAGACCTCTCCACCATGACCCATCTGTCTTGGGTGGCCCTACAGGGCATGGCTCATAGTTTCATTGAGTTAGACAACACTGTGGTCCATATGATCAGTTTGGTTAGTTTTCTGTGATTGTGGTTTTCATTCTGACTGCTTTCTGATGGATAAGGATAAGAAGCTTATGGGCACTTCCTGATGGGAGAGACTGACTGAGGGAGAAACTGGGTCTTGTTCTGATGGGTGGGGTCATATTCAGTAAATCTGTAATCCAATTTTCTGTTGATGTGGGGCTGTGTTCCCTCCTTGTTGCTTGATATGAAGCCAACCTACCATGGAGTTAATGAAGATAATGGTATCCTCCTTCAAAAGGTCCTATGCATGAACTGCTGCACTCAGTGCCTCTGACCCTGAAGCAGCCCATCACCTACCCACGCCTCTGCTGGAGACTCCAGGACACTCATGGGCATGTCTGGGTCAATTTCTTATGGTTTCACTATTCCTTTCCCCTGGGTCCTTGTGCACACAAGGTTTTGTGTGTGCCCTCCAAAAGTTTGTTTCCCCAGTCCTGTGTAAGTTCTGGTGGTTCTATGGTGAGGTTAATGGCAACTTCCTCCAAGAGGGCTTAAACCATACCCAGATCTGCTACACCCAGAACGCCAGTAGCAGGCCATTGCTGATCCATACCTTCACAGGAGACACTCAGACACAGTTCTGGCTCAATTTCTGTTGGTTGAGCATGCGTTTTGTGCACTTCCCAGGTCTGAACAACTCAGGGGATCAGGTGCTTGGCAAGCACAATATTACTGTTGTAAATACCTTTGGTGAGTGGTTAGACTCTTTCTTGCTTTATTACAAGTAAAGCTATTATGAAATATTTTGGACATATCTTGGTGATATATATATATATATACATGCATATGGATTTATTTTGGATATAAAAGTTACAGGGTATAAATATGTTTCATTTTCATAAGTAATAAGTAAAGATAGACTATTTTCCAAAATGACTATATCAATGTCATCCCATTAAGCACATAGGAATTACAATGGTTACATATCTTCACTAACATGAGTATCTGTAGCCTTTTAATTTCCATTATTCTGGGGGTGTTTGTAATATTATCCCATTATAGTTTCACTCACCTATGTAGTGACATATCCAGTAGTCAAAGTCAAGTCTATTGGAGTCCCCTTTATTCTCTAATCTAAAGCTTAATGGCCTAACTCCACTAATCCAGTAAAATTGGCTAGTTGAAATTTCTATATTTTAAAATATTATATTTCCTTTGAAATAGCCATGAGAAAATAGCAAATGTGCCATTAAGTTTTTTTTTTTCTTTAAATTTCTAATATATAGTCATAGTTTAAGGAAATACTCAGTGAGCTATCTGAAAAAAAAAAATGCTATGTTTTCAGGGCACAGATAATTAAATGAGCAAAGAAAGGAAGGAGGGATGGGAGAAAGGATGGGGGGAGGAAGGGAAGGTTCTTCTTCTTACCGATGACACCACCTTTCAGCCTTTTATTTGTAACAATATTTTTTTTTCCTGAAAGGAATAACAATCCCATGCAAGAAAGTTATTTAAATTGTATTTGCCAGTATAATTAAGCTTTAAATAGGTGAGACTTAGAGGCAATGAAGTATACCTATGTGTATCATTTCTGAAGATAATGTACATCAGAATGTGAATAAGATCCCACATGTCTTTCGCATGGGCATATTCATGCTATTATCAAGTTGCAATCCCACAGTTTTCCAGTGGTTGTCGTGTCATGGATCTTCCCCTGAGGGATATACAGAGGTCTGAATGTGTGTGTGTGTGTGTTTCCAGTATTAAAGTATAGTGAAATTGCCCCCAAAATTGTGACAATGTTTAAATATATTTTCAAGATTTCTTGTTTTCATATCAAGACAAATAAAACTATAGAAGCCAAAACAAAATATGAACTAAATAGCAAATAATCTTAATATCTCAGAAAATGTTCATTTAAGCATTTAACTAGCACACAATATAGCAATATAAAAATTAGATTTGATATACTAGAAAAATATACTTTATATTTATATATTTTATATAAAGGACTTATGTAATGTGGGGAAAGATTGGGAGCAAGAGGAGAAGGGGATAACAGAATATGAGATGGTTAAATAGCATTACTGACTCAGTGTTCTTGAGTTTGTGCAAATTCTGGGAGATAGGAAGGACAGGGAAGGACAGGGTGTACATAGTTCATGGGGTTGCAAAGAATCAGACTTGGCCTAGAGACTGAACAACAGCAAAAGATTTTAAAATAAACTACTTATGAAATAAATTGCTGATAAAGTATGAAGAAATATACTCAGTAATAACATAAACTTTTTATAATTAAAATTATATTAATATTTTATGTAAATATTGTGATATTTAGAAGCATTTAATCACTATAGGAGACTATATTGCTCTAAGTGTGGGCAATCAAATGCAGTCATAATCTTATTTAACACTGCACTAACAAAGAGACTGTTAGTCATGCTCTCTTCCTTAATTGCCCTCGAGTCAGCCTGAAATCTATGCTCCAGTAAAAATGCATAAGAATTAATTGCACATTTTATTTATTTATTCACACAACCATGACTTTGGTTCATGAGGAGAGAAATAGGTAAAAGAGGAAAGTACTTACTAAATTGCTCTTAGGTTGCTAAAATCTCTACACTAGAAATTGTTTAGTTGTGTGTCCATGAGATAAACTATCTCAAAAAAAACACTAAAAATAAATTGAGTAATACATAAAAAATACAAATGACTATATTGGAATAGAGCCATTCTTGAAGTGAAAAAAATATTAACATAATTTTCTCAAATTATCAAATCCATCAATGACCAAAGCATAGAGTTGTTACAAAACTTGAAGTAAATAAATTATTCTTTATATTAATCCTTAGCTAAATTAAAGATATATTTCTTTAGAATTTTAAAACGATGTGCCATATACTTGCTATGCATCTTTGAATCCTTTGGTAATTTATTCACTGGCTCATGTGCATGCATGCACACACACACACACACACATACATACATACATACAATCACTTGCTTCTATGGCTGAGCTGAGAGGACCTTGGCATGTAGTTCATCTGTGGAGAACAGTGAGAGGACTGAGGCTTTCAACTGGTTCAACAGAGCAGCACATTTCCTTTTCATGTATCACATTCACTGGGCTTCTGCGTAATATACAATTGGGGAGAAACAAAATTGACAATCTTATCCTCTTCACAGGCAGATAAGAAATAATAGACTCATCATGAAGGATTTGGTTTGGATAGGTCAAGAGGTAAGTCATAAGATTTCAGTAAATGCCAGATCTCATAATCATTATCATTATATTGTTGGGTGGTTATTATCATCATTATAATTAATAAGGAAATATACTTTCATACAAGCCAGTCTGAAAAACACTTTCTGCCACATTTATCACCCCAAGAATTGCCCCTGGAGGACAGAGATGCACAGTTTTCTCTTCTCTCCCCTGCCATTTCCACAATTATAGTAGGAAACATATTTATGATCTTTAGATCGAAGTGGAAAGAACATAGTTTAAGAATTGCAAACCCTGTGAAAAGTCTATTTTTGTAATATTTTTCCAATTAAAAATCATATATTTTTAGTCTTCATTTGGTTTATATGCCCTAAAGGACTCCTGTGCATGTGAGGGAGATTGGCCTCGTTTAGTGCTGAAGTATTGATAACCAGGCTTTTCTGGATCCATGGCCAGAGCTGGAGTTGAGCTATGTCATGATGACAGGGAGATGACTCTCCTGTGCAGAGTGGAAGGTGGGTGATAGCTATTGGAAAATCAGGTGACTGGTTGTCATTCATTGTCGTGTTGTCTGATATGCTCTAAGGTAACACATGATGCATAGGCAGAAAAATGAGTAAAATGCTGTTACACTGACTTAGGAATAAATGAGTGCCTATCACATCACCCCAACACCCTAGAAACTCACTATTGTCACTTCCCAATCACAGGTTACTGCTCATAGATAACCACTGTCCTCAATTTTCTGATACTCCTTAACTTGCTTTTCTTTACAAATTATATGTGCATTTTTTTCTGTTCTTGCCTTCTATAGTAAATTGAGTTTCATTCCTTTCCTTTATTCACAGAAAATTATGGATTAGTCCATATTTGATAGCTGTAGTTTGCTTATTGTCATTTCTGCATAGTACTCTATTATATGAATTAGCAGTGTATTAAACAATTCTACTTTTGATGGATGTTTGTTTTCATTTGTTTCCTTTTCTTTAGCTGTCATGCCATTCCAAATATAAATCTGAAGTACACAAAAATGGATGCTCTTAAGACATCTATTCAAGAGTGAAATTTCTGGATCATAAAGTCTTTTATTCAACTTTCATAGGTATTGTTAAACTATATACCAAATGACAGATGCTAATTAATATTCTTTTTTAGAATATGGAAGTTTTTGTTGTTCCAGTTTGATTAATTGTCATATCCTGACACTTTGGGCTGTCAGATCATTTCTAATTATACATCATGTGGTTTTAAATGGTAATTTTCTTGATTCAAAAGTATTTCTTATAAAGGAAACTTTACATATTCTGAGATCTTAATGATTCTGGAATATACTATCTTCTACAATAATTATAACATTGGTCTAAATAGTTGTTTGCCATCTACCTGAAGCTGAAGCTGAAGTAGCAACATTCCTTTATCCTTTTCCTTCTTTGTCTTTCTTTTTGCACCTGGTAAGTCTCCTTCCCAACCAGCACTTACTGAACTGACTCTTGTTCTTCTCCTTCTCTGTTGGGGCACATCTGTCATACACCAGGTCAGGGTGGGGGTGGGGGGGAAGTTATAGACTTTGTATTGTCTCATTAGTTTCTCTGTCTCTCTACATTTAAATAATGCTGTGTTATTTATATCACCTCTATGTTCAGTTGTAGTAGCTGATTGAGCAAGACCTTAGCTTTATTCTTTTTCACCAAGTGTGTCTAAATGACTCTTGATTTCCTCATCATATAATTTTTGGAATAAGTTTGTCAATTTTCATGAAATACTTTTGAGGAATTTGATTGTAATTCAGGTAAATCTACAATTTTTCAAATAATTTATGTTTGATACATTTAACTTTACAATCTGTGAAACCAATCATATTTCTCATTAATAAACATCTTTAATTTTTTCCAACATAATTCTCCTACAAAGTCTTACACAGATTTTATAACATACAGTCCTAGGTAATTACAAATTTCACTTAATTTATTTCCAGTCTTTAAAGTGCCACCCTATATATTAGTTTGTAATGGTCATTTCATATATTATACATTTCTTTAAATTTACTTAGAGTTAATATTGTACCATTTCCCATTAAATGTAAAAACCTTGTAATTGTATGGGCCCATCTGTTATTACCTTCATTTTTTATTCAATGATAACCATATATAATAGTTGTATATATTCTGAAGAATAAAAGATAGGGAGTCTTTTACACTTCTTCACTGAAAAGGCAAAAAGATATGGCACTGAAAGATGAACTCCCCAGGTCAATAGGTCCGCAATATGCTACTGGANCATTTCTTTAAATTTACTTAGAGTTAATATTGTACCATTTCCCATTAAATGTAAAAACCTTGTAATTGTATGGGCCCATCTGTTATTACCTTCATTTTTTATTCAATGATAACCATATATAATAGTTGTATATATTCTGAAGAATAAAAGATAGGGAGTCTTTTACACTTCTTCACTGAAAAGGCAAAAAGATATGGCACTGAAAGATGAACTCCCCAGGTCAATAGGTCCGCAATATGCTACTGGAAAAGAGTGGAGAAATAGCTCCAGAAGGAATAAAAAGGCTGAGTCAAAGCAGAAACAGCACAAAGTTATGGATGTTTCTGGTGGTGAAAGTAAAACCTGATGCTAAAAGGAACAATATTGCACAGGAACCTGGAACATTAGGTTGATGAATCAAAGTAAATAGGAACTCATCAAATTGGAGATGGCAAGAGTAAACATTGACAGTTTACGAATCCATGAACTAAAATGGACTGGAATGGGCAAATTTAATTCAGATGACAATTATTATCTACAACTGTGAGCAATAATCCTTTGGAAGAAATGGAGTAACCCCGAAAGTCAACAAGAAAGTATGAAACACAGAACTTGGGGCAATCTCAAAAACGACAGAACGATCTCAATTCATTTCCAAGACACCATTCAATATCACAGTAATCTAAGTTTATGCCCCAACCACTAATGCCAAAGAAGCTGAAGTTGAACATTCCTATGAAGATATACAAGACCTTCTAGAACTAACACCCCCAAAAGATGTGCTTTCCATCACAGGGGACTGGAATGCAAAAGTAGGAAGTCAAGAGAT
Organism: Oreotragus oreotragus; assembly: GCA_006410675.1. NCBI lineage: Eukaryota > Metazoa > Chordata > Mammalia > Artiodactyla > Bovidae > Oreotragus > Oreotragus oreotragus. The sequence continues at coordinate 48,428 of SJYX01004370.1, forward strand.
ACCTGGAATAACAAACAAGTTAGGCCTTGGAGTACAGAATGAAGCAGGGCAAAGGCTAATACAGTTTTCCCAAGGGAATGCACTGGTCATAGCAAACACTCTCTTCCAACAACACAAGAAACAACTCTACACATGGATATCACCAGATGGCCAATACCAAAATCAGTTTGATTATATTCTTTACAGCTGAAGATGGAGAAGTTCCACACAGTTGGCACCACAAGGCCGGGAGCTGACTGTGGCTCAGATCATGAACTAATTTAAAAATTCAGGCTTAAATTGAAGAAAGCAGAGGAAACCACTAGACCATTCAGGTATGATTTAAATCAAATCCTTTATAATTATACAGTCAAAGTGACAAATAGTTTTAATGGATTAGGTCTAATAGACAGAGTGACTGAAGAACTGTGGATGGAGGTTCATACTATTGTAAAGGACACAGTGATCAAAACCATAACAAGAAAAAGAAATGCAAAAAGGCAAATGGTTATCTGAGGAAGCCTTACAAGCAGCTGATTAAAAAAAAAAAAGAGAAGGGAAAGGCAAATGAGAAAACAGAAGCTAAACCCATCTGAATGCTGAGTTCCAAAGACTAGCAAGGAGAGACAAGAAAGCTTTCTCAAGTGAGCAATGAAAAGAAATAGCGGAAAGCAATAAAACAGGAAAGATTAGCGATCTCTTAAAAAAGTTAGAGACACCAAGGGAATACTTCATGAAAAGATGGGCATGATAGGGGATATAAATGGTATGAACCTACCAAAAGCAGAAGATATTAAGAAGAGGTGGTAAGACTACACAGAAGAACTATACAAAAAAGATCAAAATGGCCTGGATAGCTATGATGATGTAATCTTATTATAGGTGAGGTAATTCTATTATGGTGATGATCACTCACCTAGAGCCACACATCCTGGAGTGTGAAGCTAAGTGGGCCTTAGGAAGCATTACTATGAACAAAGTTAGTTTAGGTCTTAGAATTCCAGCTGAGCTCCTTCAAATCCTAAAAGCTTATGCTGTTAACATGCTGCACTCTATATACCAGCAAATTTGCACAACTCAGCAGTGGCCACATGCCTGGAAAAATCAGTCTTCATTCCAATCCTAAAGAAGGAAAATGCCAGAGAACATTCAAAATACTGCAAAACTGCACTCACTTCACATGCCATCAAGGTAATGCTCAAAATCCTCCAAGTTAGGCTTCAATATAACATGAATTTAAAACTCCCAGATGTAAAAGCTGAATTTAGAAAAGGTAGAGGAACCAGAGATCAAATTTCCAACATCCACTGGATCATAGAAAAAGCAAGGGAATTCCAGAAAACATCTACTTCTGCTTCATTGACTATGCTAAAGCCTTTGACTGTGAGGACCACAATGAACTGTGGAAAATTCTGCAAGAAATAGGAATACCAGACCACCTTAGCTGCCTCCTGAGAAACCTGTTTGTAGGTCAAGAAGCAACAGTTAAAACTGGACATGGAACAAGGGACTGGTTCTAAATTGGGAAAGGAGTACATCAAGGCCATATATTGTCTCCCTGCTTATTTAAATTCTATACAGATTATATCATTTGAAATGCCAGGTTGGATGAAGCACAAGCTGGAATCAAGATTATTGGGAGAAAAATCATTAACCTCAGATATGCAGCTGGCACCACCCTTATGGCAGAAAGTGGAGAGGAACTAAAGAGTCTCTTGACGAAAGTAAAAGAAGAGAGGGAAAAAGCTGGCTTAAAAGTCAGTATTCGAAAAATGAAGATCATGGCATCCAGTCCCATCGCTTCATGGCAAGTGGATGGGGAAACAGCGGAAACAGCAACAGACTATATTCTTAGGCTCCAAAATCACTGTGAACAGTGACTGCAGCAAAAGTATTAAAAGATGCTTGTTTCTTGGAAGAAAAGCTATGACAAAAATTCACAGCATATTAAAAAGCAGAAACAAATGTTTGTTTAGTCAAAGGTATGGTTTTTCCAGTAGTCTTCTATGGATGTAAGAGTTGCACCATGAAGAAAGCTGAGCACTGAAGAATTGATGCTTTTGAACTGTGGTGTTAGAGAAGACTCTTGAGAGTCCCTTGGACTACAAGGAGATGAAGCCAGTCAATCCTAAAAGAAATCAACCCTGAATATTCATTGGAAGGACTGATGCTGAAGCTGAAGCTCCAATACTTTGGCCACTTGATGTGAGAAACTCATTCACTGGAAAAGCCCTGAAGCTGGGAAAGATTGAAGGCAGGAGAAGAAAGGGACAGCAGAGGATGAGATGGTTGGATGGCACCACCAATTCAATGGACATGAGTTTGAGCAAGCTCCAGGAAATGATGAAGGACAGGGAGGATTTGAGTCCTGCAGTGCATGGGGTCACAGAGAGTCAGACTATACTGAGCAACTGAAATGCTCTGAACTGCACTGAACATATTTACCATTTATGATATTCTCCCTTCCTTTCTGATATGAGTGGTTATTGTTATCGTTTCATTTCAACCCCAATCACCTTCAAAATGCCTTGCAGTTCAGGTCAATTGATAATTATGCAGCTGTCAGAAAATGTTTCTATTTAACCTTCATTGTTAAAGGATATTTTCACTGGCCACAGAGTTCCAGATTGGCAATTCTGTTTGTCGTCATTTGAAGATGGTTTCATGTCTTCTGGTCTTCAATATTTAGGAGGAGCATTAATTGCTGATTTGTAATGTTGTTGTTCAGTCGTCCTGTCGTGTCTGACTCTTTGTGATCCTACGGACTATAGCACACCAGATTTCCCTATCCTTCACCATTTCCCAGAGTTTCCTCAAACTCATGTCCATTGAGTCTGTTGTCCCCATCTCCTCCTGTCTTCTATCTTCTGAGCATCAGGGTCAAAATCCTTAAGGGTAGGCTTCAACAGAATGTGAATCAAGAAATTCCAGATATTCAATCTGGATTTAGAAAAGGCAGCAGAACCAGAGATCAAATTGCCAGCATCCGTTGGATCATAGAAAAAGGTAGAGAATTCAAAAAATGCATCTACTTCCCTCAGATATGTTTGTGCTGTTGTTTATCCACTGGATGATTTAAAGGTTTTCTTTTCATGTTTGACTTTCAGTAGTTTTATTATGAAATACCTAGACATGTCTTACTTTGATTTAGCCCAGTCGGTATTCTCAGAATTCTGATAAAGATGGTACTTACAGGGCAATGGTGAAAAATGGTCTTTTTAATAAACAGTGACTCCATTGGAGATATATGCTGGTAAAAAACTGAATCTGCATCATCTCATCACACACAAAACAAATTCTCAGTATATTCTGGATTCAGAATGGTAAAACTTTGAGACTTTTAGAAGAAACAGAAGGATAACTTCATGACTTTGAGTTGAGCAAAAATTTTCTCTTAAAGCAGGCACTAGTTGAAATAAAGTTAGGCTAAATTTTAACAATGTTTGGAACTTATATCAACTGACACCATTTAGACAGTAAAAAGGCAAGCTATAAACTAGGAAAAGTTGGCTATAACATACATATCTGATAAAGGGCTTATACCTTAAATACCTCAAGGATTAACAAAACTCAATAACAGAAAGATAGGCCAAAATTTTAAAAAATGGACAAAACTCNAATTTTAACAATGTTTGGAACTTATATCAACTGACACCATTTAGACAGTAAAAAGGCAAGCTATAAACTAGGAAAAGTTGGCTATAACATACATATCTGATAAAGGGCTTATACCTTAAATACCTCAAGGATTAACAAAACTCAATAACAGAAAGATAGGCCAAAATTTTAAAAAATGGACAAAACTCTTGAATAAGATCTTCACAATGAGGTTCTTTAAGTGACCAATAATTGTATTAAAACTTTATGACTAGAGGTTCAACATCATTAGTTGCCATGGAAATACAAATAAAACTATAATTAACCACAATAATAGGATTACAAGATGGCTAAATTTAAAAAGGCTGACAATAGCAAGGATGTGTAATAATCAGAGCTCAACTTCACTACTTTGAAAGGGATAACTATTCAACCACATAAAAAACTACTTGGCAGAATCTTGTAAATTTAAAAAATACACTGTCTTGGCCTAGGTCTTATAGTTGCAGAATCTTAACTAAGGATTAAGAAGCCACCCTTTTATTTTTTTCTTTGTTTTTTTCNGAATGAAAACTGACCTTTTCCAGTCCTGTGGTCACTGCTGAGTTTTCCAAATTTGTTGGCGTATTGAGTGCGACACTATAACAGCATCATCTTTTAGGATTTGAAATCGTTCAACTGAAATTCCATCACCTCCACTAGCTTTGTTCTTAGTGATGCTTCCCCAAGGCCCGCTTGACTTCGGACTAGGTGAATGGTCACACCATCGTGATTGTCTGGGTCATGAAGATCTTTTTTTGTATAGTTCTTCTGTATATCTTTTTTATAGTCTCTTCTTAATATCTTCTGCTTCTCTTCGGTCCATACCATTTCTGTCCTTTATTGTGACCATCTTTGCATGAAGTGTTCCCTTGGTATCTCTAATTTTCTTGAAGAGATCTCTAGTCTTTCCCATCCTATTGTTTTCCTCTATTTCTTTGCATTGATCACTGAGGAAGGCTTTCTTATCTCTCCCTGCTATTCTTTGGAACTCTGCATTAAAATGGGTATATCTTTCATTTTCTTCTTTGCCTTTAACTTCTCTTCTTTTCTCAGCTATTTGTAAGGCCTCCTCAGACAAGCATTTGTCCTTTTTGCATTTCTTTTTCTTGGGGATGGTCTTGATCACTGCCTCCTGTACAATGTCACAAACCTCTGTCCCTAGTTCTTCAGGCACTATCAAATCTAATCTGTTTAACCTTTTCCAAATGGCAAACTATCTTAGACTATTGAATAGTTCCTTATTCCTTTTATTTATTTCTAATGCCACATCTGTCATATAATAAGAAGCACTTGTCCTTTTTGCATTTCTTTTTCTTGGGGATGGTCTTGATCACTGCCTCCTGTACAATGTCACAAACCTCTGTCCCTAGTTCTTCAGGCACTATCAAATCTAATCTGTTTAACCTTTTCCAAATGGCAAACTATCTTAGACTATTGAATAGTTCCTTATTCCTTTTATTTATTTCTAATGCCACATCTGTCATATAATAAGATCCTATATATAATTTGTTTTGTTGCTTGGGTTTCTGTTTTCTTTCAATTTCTTTGTCTTTCATTTTCCAGTAATACCTTGCTTTAATTACTATAGCTTTTATTTTAAGTCTTGCTATCTGGTAGAGCAAGTCTGTTTCTTCACTATTCCTCTTAACTGTTCCTATTTCTAAAATTGTATTGCACTATTCTAAGCCCTAATTCCTCCATATAAATTTTAGAACCAGCTCAAGTTCTATAAAATACTGTTGAGTTTTTATTGTAGTCACATTACTTGTATATGGTATATCAGTTTGAAGAGAATTATAATACTTATGATATTGAATTTTATAAATCTATTGCATTTCTCCATTTATGAGAATGAAAAATGAAAGAATGGCCTTTCAAAAAAAGATATCATAATCTTCTTTTCATAGTTCCTACACACTCTTTGTTAGAGACTTATTTCTATATATTCCTCAAATATTTTGCTAGTACAGATAGACTCTTTTTTCAAGACACATTTTTGAACTGCTTTTTACTTTTGTAGGTATGCTGTTGATTTTTTCATTTAGCAGTCTTCCTGAAAATGCTGTTGTTTGTAATATTATCTTGGATTTCTTAAGTAATATTGTCTTCAGATCAGGACAGTTCTGGATTTTCACTGTACTCTGTACTTTTTAGTTCTTATCTTAACTGCTTTAGGCTATGACTTCCAGTACAGTGCTGAAAAGAAAGATGGTAAACAGGCATTCTTGTCTTGTTCTAACTTTAAAAACACAGATGTTTGCTATACGTAACTTTTATCGGGTTGATGAAGTTTCCTTCTGTTTCTTGCCTGCCAAGGGTTTTTATCATGAACGACTGCTAAAACTTTTACAGTTTTTTTCTAAATCTGTTAAGATGACCATATAGTTTTTCTTTTTAAAGCAGTTAATATGATGATTATATTAATATATTTTCTCTTAAAAGTTATTTTGTCTTCATGGGATAAATTCATTTGCTCATAAAGTAGGTGGTTAATTTACCCTAATACATTTTATATGACTTGCTTTACTTTTTTTTAATTTTTTTACTTTTATTTTCATAAATGGTCAGCTGCTTTTTTTTTTTTTTTCCTTATTTTCTTACTCTTAGGTTTTTGGGGGGTGTTGTTTGTTTTTGTTTATTTCTTGTATCCTGGTTACACTAGCCTCAAAATGAGTTAGAGGGCATTTCTTCTTTTTTCCATGTTCTGAGCATTTTGTATAAAATATATATTATCTCCTCTTTATAGATTTGCTGGAACTCAGTTAGAAAAACCATCTTGTTAAAATGGAGTTTGTGCTTTTATGTATGCTCATTTGATTTTTATTGTAATATTTAATCTGCAGGTTTAATTTCTGTCTTGTATAAGGTGTTTGTTTCTTTTTTAAGTCAATTTTGACAGTTATGTTTTTATCTGCTGTTTCAAATTTGATGGCATAAGTTTGTTTGTAAAGTTCTCAATGATTTTTTTTTAAAATAAACCCTCTACTAAGTCTGTATGCNGGTTTAATTTCTGTATTGTATAAGGTGTTTGTTTCTTTTTTAAGTCAATTTTGGCAGTTATGTTTTTATCTGCTGTTTCAAATTTGATGGCATAAGTTTGTTTGTAAAGTTCTCAATGATTTTTTTTTTAAATAAACCCTCTACTAAGTCTGTATGCCCCTTGTCATTTCCTGATATTGTTTATTTGTGCCTTCTGTTTTGCTGGATCAGAGACTGGTTTTTTTCATCTTTTCAGAGAACTAGATGTTGATTTGGTTGATTCTTTTGTTACTTTCTTTTATTATTTTACACATTTTTAAAATTTTCTACCTAGAGTTTACTTATTGGTTCTTTTCTAATTTCTTGAGTGACTTAATTCTTTAGTTTTTAATCTTTTCTAATGGAAAAGTATAAAATTAGACATTTCTTCCAAGTTCTGCTTTTAGGAACATCTCAACAGTTTTGAATGTAATTTAATTTATTTGTGTTTGGTTTTTGTTTTGTTTTTAATTTCCATTATTTCTGCTTTGACTCATGGATTATCAGTAGTATATTTTCAATTTCTAATTGAGTGGATTCTCAGGGGGCTACTTTTTCTATTGTTGATTTCTGCATTATAATCAGAAAATATGGCCTGTTATATTGCTTCTTAAGTATTTGTTGAAGTTCGTTTTGTGGACTGTCAAGTACATGGTCCTTTTATGGTGAATGTTCTATGTGTGCTCGAAGAGACTGAATGTCTCCTCGCTATTTGTTAGAGGCAGGTTTCTCTTTATAGTCATTATGTCAGGATTATGGATTGTATTGTTCGCATCTTGTGTGCTCGTCTAGTTTTTGTCTTCTTGAGCTGTCAGTTACTGAGGTGGTGTGTTAAAATCTCCCACTATGACCATGCATTTGTTGCCTTGTAATTTTTTTCTTTATGTAACCTAGGGCTATATCTTTAAAAGTGTTCAGTTTCAGAATTCCATTATTACATCTCTGGAGAATTGGCGCTGTTATGTAATAACCCTCCTTTATAGCCAGCCATGCTTGTTGGCCTAAGGTCTATTTTGTTTGATGATAATATAGCTATGACAGATTTTTCTTGGTTAGTTATTTTCTTGATGTATATTTTCACATCCTTTTACTTTCAACTTTTCTATGTCATTGTGTTTTAGGTGTGTCTCTTGTAAACAGCATATAGCTGGATTTTGTTATCTTATCCAATGTGAGAATCTGTCTTTTAACTGGTGAGTTTAGTCTTTTTATATTTATTGTGGTTACTGCTATATTTGGACTTGTTTTATCATTTAATTTTGTGCCACTTACCATGCTTCTTTTCCCTCCTTTTTTGACTGATATTGAATTGATTATCTTTTCTTTATTCTTTTCCTCCTTTGACTTGATTGGAAGTTTTATGTTCTACTTCTTGAATGTATAACTAGGCATTGCCTGTAAAATGCTACAAGCATACCTGACTTGAGAGACTCTAGATTTAATCATTCTTTTCATACTCTTCTTGAATAATACCTTAGGATGCTTTAGCTCTATCACTGTCCTCTAGTTTTACATATTGTTGCCTTGATAGTTTGTGTTGTTTTCATTCCCCCATTAATTATTATCATCGATTCTTACAATAAAATATTTTATTTTTATTTAAATGTATTCTGTAATTTTTTCCCTCTCCATTGCTTCTGGCAATTCATTTCTGTTTTTCTGCTAGCTTTTTTTCAGTGAAGGCTGAGAATGGAAAACGTACACAATCTTCCTTCGTCTGAAATAGTTTTACTTCATTCTTCAATGGTAATTTAACTTATAGTTCTAAGCCCAACTCAGCTTCCTTTTCTATGTAACTTTGGCAGTAATATTTTGGTTTTGTTTGGCCTCTTCTCCTCGCTTTACTTTTAAGAATTTTCTATCTTGGGGTTGTCTCTAATTTCACTGTGATATGTCACTGGATCGGAAGGTAGAGCATTTTAGTTTCACTGGAGTTGGAGCCCTTTAGAAGGTCTTGGGTTTTATATTTTTGGGGATTTCAGTTCTACCATCTCAAGACATCATCTCCCAGCCCTGCATGGGCAGTAACCCAAGGCCCTCTCTCTTACATGTCTAATATCCACTCCCAGGGCTGCTGTCATACAGGCTGTCAGCTCTCCCTTTACTCGTGTCTCTTGAAGATCTCAGTTACACATTAGGAAACAATTTTGTTCTGTTTTATCTCACATTTTAAGATGTTGATAGCTGAAGGGTTTCTCATTAGCCTGCTCCACCAGTTTTCTTAACTAGAGGTCTGGTCATGCTGTTTGTTGGTTCATGCCCACATATCAGAGAATAGTGTGAAATGGGATTACTGCATCATTTCCCCATATTAAGACACCATTCTCTGGGTTCTAGCTGCAGGCTCTAGATTCCTCACCTTTTATTTGAATTTTATTGAGTTTCTGCTTATTGGTAAATTTTTAGCCCAGCTGAACATAGTAGTCTGTTTTTAGGATGGTGTGATGATAGATTGATTTTATGCTGTTGGGGATACAGGGAAGTATGCCCTGGAGTAGTTCATAAAGGATCCTGCCTTTTGGAAAGAAGAAACCACTTGGAAGTGTTCTTTCCATTATGCGCTTCCTCCAGACGCCAAAGAGAAGATACGTTAAAATACTCAACTTCTTTGACTGAAAAGAATTGAGAGTGTTCTTCAAGAATTGTAGTGGTTATATTTAAAGTGTAAAATTAGAGTCTTTCTTCCCCGGTTCTGGATCCTTTACTTAGACCAGAGAGTTCCTAAGGATGTTCTGTTTTCCCTGCCTGTAATCGCCTGCTGCGGCTACCTTGTTCACTCCCAGCACATTTTCACATGCTTAGATGAATTACCCTGCTTTTTCTCTTTATGTCTATAGCAGTCAGAATACTTCTCTGGTAACTTCATCACATCATTTCCCTGATAGTTACTTAACAGTTGATCTTGAGTGTATATTAAAGCTAAATTCCTTAGCCTTTCACTCAAAACAGGGGTCTTTTAGCCTTCTCTGTAGTCTTTGTGTTATCTTCTCTTGTCAACTGGCTCTTTTATCACCTCTTCACTGTGACTTGCTAATTCGTTTCTTCTTGTTTTCATTTACACTTTCTGCCAGGTCCTCTTAAGTTCTGTGTATTATTTTCTTTTAAGATTTCTTCTAGATGACCTTCCTTGGCTTCTCTTCCACATTCTTTCTTTTTCCTGCCACAATATATAAATGTCCTACGTTGCCATACACTTGTGTTGCTCTGTTTTTGTTTTGAGTACTTTCATGAAGTATCTTGTTTTCCCCATTAACTTGTGGATCACTGCCATTTAATCCCAGGAAGGACTGAAACTGTTACGTTTTGTATACCTCCTTCCCACAAAACAAACACTGTCCAAATAAAACAGTGAAGTAGGAAATAAATTTCCTTTTTTCTGATGAGTTGTTTATAGTTTGGATAGATAGTGAAACAATTAGGCTATAAAGTGTTATATAATAAAATGTAAGCTATGTGCTGCTGTTTTCTAAGTAGCTCTGGAACTAGAGAAATGTTTTTGAAGGTATCTTGTTTTGTATATAATTATAGAAGCAGAGAAGATTGCACAAGTGGCAAAAATTCGGTTTCAGCAGAAGGTGATGGAGAAAGAAACTGAAAAGCGCATTTCTGAAATTGAAGGTACCACAGGGAGAAGAGAAACTCGTACCATCCTGAACTGCTTTGCTGTCTCAGGGACTGGGTCTGGGTTATGGTGGGTGGGCCGCAGAGAGAATAACCTGGTCTGGAAGAAGTAGCCAGTTTAATATTCTAGACAAATATTTTTTAAATTGCCATTGCATATTTAGTTCTTTGGTTTGTAACTATGGTAAACTCAACCTTTTATTTTCCATCCTTAAATTAGGATTTATTTGTTCTCAGGTAAAGTAATCAGTTTTAAAGAATATACCACCAGTTTCTTTTCTTCTTGTCAACCAAAAAAAATAACCAGACAATTAGTTGGGGAAAAAAGAAGCCCCAGTTTTTATCTTCCAAACTCTTGATTACACATAGTGAGAAGTCGATGTTCTTAGTTCATAGTCTTAAAGATGAAATATTCAGCCTCTTTTGCTTATATGATGCTACTTCCTATCATTCTGCATTAACTGATTCTGGATCCAGTTTGAAGGGGATGGAGACAGTGCAATAAATAGAGCCAGGTGCTCATGTCTGAACTTATTTAGTTAACACCCAGAGCCTGGGTAGGGTATGAGGCTTTGAGTGATGAGGGGTGGTGGAAAGAAGGAACAGCGTCAAGTTGAAAACGAAGTGGGTTCAGATGGACTGAGTTATTTAACTTGACATTGTCAAGAGTATCCCACCTTTGAGAAGGAGCTGTCTGGGGACTGGGATTTGAAAACTGCTAACACTGTTACATGCCTTAGAAGTAAAGTAAATGATTGTAATATCAGGCAATGGATAAATGGGTTTCTGCTTCAGGTAGAATCTGAACTCTCACTCAGAGCTGAGGAAATGGGTTGCACCTTTGCTCTGTTTTAAACACCCTGACTATTTTGCTTACTAGATGCCGCATTCCTGGCCCGAGAGAAGGCGAAAGCAGATGCTGAGTATTATGCCGCACACAAATACGCCACCTCAAACAAGGTGACTGGCTCTCTGTGCCACTGTCCTAGTAATAGAGTTTGGATATTTCCTTTCCCTTGTGGGGAGTTCTAACATGATAGAGGTGATTCTATCCAGTATCAAGAAANCTGGCCCGAGAGAAGGCGAAAGCAGATGCTGAGTATTATGCCGCACACAAATACGCCACCTCAAACAAGGTGACTGGCTCTCTGTGCCACTGTCCTAGTAATAGAGTTTGGATATTTCCTTTCCCTTGTGGGGAGTTCTAACATGATAGAGGTGATTCTATCCAGTATCAAGAAAGGATGGTTATTATCACATCCTCTAGAATAAGCCATTCACTTCCAAAGACATATAATGCACATTCTATGAGAAGAGAACTTTGTATGGTTCCTTATAAAAGTAAGGAACTAGGAAAAAGGCAAGCAGATATTTAAACCCAGGTTAAGTGCCATAAATTCATTCATTTGTACTGCTGAATAAGAGCTCAGTAATCAGGAAAGTTAAAGGTCTTCTCCTGAAATGACAAGAGTGACAAGAGAGGAGTAAAGTTCATTTAAAATTGCCCTCAGATAAGGTAGCCCTGGTGGGTAAATGGTGAGCTTGTTCAAAGCAGCCGTTCTCATCAGACAAATTCTTAGCATTTTGGGGTGAGATGCTTTTTCATTGTTGAAGACTTGTCTTATACATTACGGTATATTTTGCTTTGCTGGCCCTTTCCTACTAAACTATCAATTTTGCTCACCAGTTATTTTAACAATACACAGAGCACACACACAAACACACACATATTTCCAAATAACCCTAATTGAGTAATGCTTGTTTGTTGGATTTAAAATATGCTATAATCATGAGAAATTTCATATGTGTATCTTAAGAAAGGACGTTGGGTTAAACAGTTTTTGTATAGAGACTGGGGTGAGTTTATATCTAGAGAGTACAGACCTGTTAGTAGGATTTATTTAATTAAAAGTCAACTAGAACCCCTAGTAGTCTCAGAAGGAAAGATTATGACCAAGGTTTAGAAAGTATTAATTATACAATAGAGTGGAACAGAGAAAAAGTTGAAAAGGAGGTTGCTAAAGTATACAGTGCAGTTTGAAGGGTTAGAATCAAGATTTAAAGTATAGACAGGGCTTTAACTTTTTCTTTTTAGAAAGGAACAACATAATTCAGAAATTTTAAGATATGATAGGTTGTCAGAACAGAGTTGTTAGTACTTTGAAATCCATATAAATAAACTTAATATATTGGATTGGAGATTGCAGCTCTATAGAAACAGAATAGAATTTGGTCAAGATGAAGGCAAGATGAGAAATTTCAGTTTCCAAACCAGTGATCCAAATCTGTCTTGGGAAGAGCTGGCCAGACACAAGTATCCAGACTTTGTCATTGAGGTCAGCCTTAGGCTGAAAGGGGCAGTAGTTTATGTCATTGTGAAAAATGCTGTTAATGTGATAGCCACACTTCAAAATGAGAACGGGTCATTGGTAATGATTCAGAGTTGAGGAGTGATATTCAGGAGAGCAGTCGGAAAACTCTGTGGTAGGAAAGAGAGAGATGAATATTGCACCAAAGAGTCCTGATGCTTGTGCTCTTGTTTGCCTCTCACAGCACAAATTGACCCCGGAATATCTGGAGCTCAAAAGGTACCAGGCCATTGCTTCTAACAGTAAGATCTACTTTGGCAACAGCATCCCTAGCATGTTCGTGGACTCCTCTTGTGCTTTGAAATATTCAGATGTTAGGACTGGAAGAAAAGGTTCTCTCCCCTCTAAGGAGGTTCTTGAACCCTCTGGAGAGAGCCCCATCCAAAACAAGGAGAATACAGGTTGATGCAACAGATGGAAATGTTCTCCAGTATCAAGATGTGGCCCAAGGGGTTAAGTGGGAACAATGGTTATACAGCTCTTCGGATTTACAGAGAACTCATGCTCTGTCTGTTCTGCCTCTCCTGCGGTCGTCCTGGTCTGTCAGCTGATTGCAGGATAGAACTAGCTGTCTGCACCCAGATGGTCTTTTCAGCCGCAGTTTTATCAACTATCCTGAGTGTGTTCCTTTCTAAACTGGTACTCATGAATGAGAGAAAGTCTGATGCTAAGATACTGCCTGCACTGGAATGTTAAACACTAGATATATAATAAGCTGTGTTTTTCTAAGCTGAAATCTATTGAATAATGTTTACATTGGTCCCTGGGGAAATGTGTGTTCAGCCATTCAAGACATTGGAGGCCAGAGAGAAGATGGCCATAATATGGTAAGTGTAATGAAGACTGATTGCTTCGGGACCCAGGCTCTCTCTTTGGGGTCCAGTCCTGGCATTCGTCCCTGTGAATAGCATCTAGTCCACAGAAGTTCTTCAGGAAATGATCTTCTGCTTGAGCAACCATTTACTTGATAAGATTCTCACCTGTTTGATTTCCTGTAGTCAAGATGGTGGCCTGCTGGGACGTGCAACATGCCACCCAATCAGAGATTCTTCAGAGAGATTCCTAATCATTAGTTTATTGCTTTAGTAAGCTCAGAGATAGAGCTTGGTTTGAAGTTTGGGGTGAGATGAAACCTTTGCTTTGAACCAAAGCTCTGGGAGATATGCATTCTCCTCCATTAGGTGATGGATGTCTGTGTCACTGTCTCAGGCCATATGTGACAAGGTGCCTGGTTTTTAGCCACAGACAACTCCTTATATGTCACCTCTCAGCTCTGACCAAGAGTGGAACAAAGACTTTAACCAGAAATAGGAGCAGTATCCAGTTCCTAGCTGTTCACTGCACAGTATTGTATCATAATTGCAGGAAGTTTTTATTTTTAAAACTGGATTTGGGGTGCTTTCATTTGCCCCAGTACCTCTGCCGAAAGGTCAAATCCTGGGGCTGCTGTGGTTACTAGCCCACAGATTCTCCTTCTGCAATTGTTTAGGAGTCCACATAGGGTGGAACAAGGCGTAACCTAGAAAGCATCCTTGGTCATCTTTGTCTCTGTCCGTCCTGGCCGAGAGATGCTAAAATTGAAGTTGTTTCCCAGCTTTTACCTCACCTAGGAGATCAGGATTATTCCAGTGACTTCCTGGACAGCCAGTGGATTTAAATTTCCATGGGAGGCTAGTAAGAGTTAGCCTGTGGCTATGGGAGATCTGTTTCATCTGGACCTTTTTTACCTTAAGATTAAGTTTCCTGAATCAGTGTGCCCTGTAATTAGGCCAGAGTTTATGCAGTTTTAAGACACCTTTTATGTACGCTACATTCAAGCCAGACAGAAAATTCATGGGACCACTTCCAGAAACCTTTAAGCTAACCATCGTCTCATGACAGCCTGTGGGTTGTGCCAAACACTTAATGTGGGAAAGGAATCCCAGATTCAGGGTCTTTTCCCTAGGCCTTATCCTACAAAGGCATTCGTAATATGGAAAGGATTTTTGTTTTTGCTCATTTAATTATATACATTCTCTTTATGAATGAATTTTGCGTTCTCTAGCCCTCTTTAAAAGGTCTTTGGAACTATATAATAAACGGTCATATATGTTGCTGCATATAAATAATGATTGTTGTGGGAAGTCTGGATCATTGACCTTTGTGCTTTCATTCCTAGAGATGTTTCCTATTCCTATGCGCTAAAAGCTGTTGCCCCAAAGTGGTGGATGTGGGTTTCCTTACAAGTCACAAGCCCTGGTGGCAGAGCTGAGGAACAGGGAAGCAACGCTGTGAAGTTTTCGAGAAAGGACTTTTGTTTAAACTCTCCATGGACTCTGCTTCCCTGTGCTCACTGGAGCTCTCAGTCTGTCCCCCCTTCAGGGATGTTCCTTTTGGTAATCTTGAAGTCTAAATTTATATGTGAAATGCTACCTTTTTAAAAACACTAAATAAAATTATTTTGCTATCAGTGGTTTGTGTTTTTCCCATGTGTCTCCATTCTTCTCTGTTGCTTATCTTGCTCCTCAAGCTGTCCTGCCTGTTTCAGCTCAGGGGCCAGTTTATTTATTAGTTTATCTTACTATAGACTCTCTTCTTACACTCNAAGAGACTGAAGGAGAGGAGAATGGGTAACTCCTATGTAGATGGAGGCAGAGATTGCGTTTTTACAGCCACAAGTAAAGGAACGCCTGGAGACTCTAGAAGCTGGAAGAGGCAAGGAAGGGGTCTTCCTTAGAACTTGTGGGGGTTGCGTGGCCCTGCTGATGCCTTAATTTTGGACTCATCCCCCAAAATTGTTAGAGAATGAATTTCTGTAGTTTTAAGTCACCGAATTTGGTAACTTCTTTCGGGCAGCCTTGGAAACTCATACAGAGACAGAGGTAGTTTAATGGTTTTACAGAAGGAGAACTTTTTGAGTAGCAGAGGGGTTCTTTTTTTTGTTCTTTGAATTGCCTGATGCCCACCTCCGGTGGGGGAACAGCATCTCTTAGGTGATGAGTGTACAGTCCACCACTGCCTGCCTGGCTCTCACCTCAGTCCCTGCATTCCCCAGAGCTGCTTGGTTCAGCTTTTTCACTGCCAAGCTGGTAGCCTGAAAGCTCCCAGCTCCCCTCCTATTAGATAATTGCCAATATGGGATCCACCCCATGCTATCCCACATTTGTGGCTACAAACCAGGGAAATTGAATCCAAATTGATTATCCTGTAGGCTTTTGGTAAGTCTTAGAATGAAGTGATTTAGATATAAGTGATTTCTTTCTCTCTCTGTGGGGAAGGAGTTTTGTGAATGAGATGTTGTGGCTTCTCCTTGCCTTGGGATTAAGTCCCCGATGTTTTCATGCAAAGTTCTTTGGGATTTGCTCCCACTGAGCTCTCCAGCCCAGGTGCTTGAATGTACCTTCTGTCTCTTTGCATGTATTATCCCATCCACCTGGTCTACTTTTTCTCCCTATAGCTCTAACCTTGTTAACTCCTGTAGCATCTTCACTTCTTCAGAGAGAGCTCATGGAACTGCCTGCTGAGGTCAGACCCCGCATTGCCCTGTTTTTAACCGCATAACCTCGCATTACCTGTTGTCACAGATGTTTAGCTCTCTGGGTGCAGAGACTGTGGCCACGCTCTTCCCTGGGATAATATCTGTTGCTAGTACCTTGCACAGTGCTTGGCACATATGAGTTGGTCTGTTACGTTGCTGGAAAAAAAAAACAAAAGGATGAGTTGTGAAAGGCCAGGTAAATGAGTAGTGGGGGAGAAAACAGAGACACAGAAGTTAGGCTAGAGTGTCCATGTCCGGACGTAGCATGTAATGATGGAAAATCATAATGTTCCAACTTGTTGACATGTCCTTACGGAGCTTGTCAGCAGGTTGAGCAAGATCTGTTTATACACTTGGAATAGTGATTTGCAGTGCTGTTTGTTGGGGTGCACTACTTCACCCAGCCTTTTGGAGTCAATACAAGTTCCTGTGATGGACAGAGAGCACAGTGCTGATACAGGTATATCAGAAAACTCAGACTGAATTATGTCTTCAGCATCAGTGACCTAAGCGATAGCTGGATTTTAACCTCAACCACAGCCCTCCAGGAACATCTCCGCAAGCTGGGCCAGCTTCTCACCTTTCCTCTGGTCCGTTGTCTGTGTAAGCATTTAAAGTTAGTTTATTGTTAATTCATTGCTCACCACCCCCCAAATGCCCATTATTCTATAACTCAGAATGACATTTTACTTATTTTCCTAACCATATTTCTTTGGAATTAGTGCCTTTCGTCTTTTTTCCCTATTATCTCCTATCCATTTTTCTATCTTCCATCTGCCATGGGCTGAATGTGTCCCCCTAAAAGTCATGTTGAAGTTCTAATGCCCCATGTGATGGTGTTTGGAGGTGGGACCTTTGAAAGGTAATTAAGTTGTAAAGAGTGATACTCTGTTTATGAATTAGTACTTTTATAAGAAGAGACATGAGAAAGATGTCATGCTGGGCCATGTGAGGAATCAGCAAGAAGGCCATCTACAAGGCAGGAAGAGAGCTCTCACCAGGCAGCAAATCTGCTACCACTTTGGTTTTGGACTTCCCTGTATCTAGAACTGTGAGAAACTGTGAATGTTGTTTGTTTAAGCCACCAGTTTTTGGTATTTTGTTATAGCAGCTATTAGGGTGATTCAGCAAATTAATAGGCAAGTTGTAATGAGTGGTGTGGTGAGTACCATAGCAGGCTAGTCACTGGAGGCAAGGTGAGGGTCAATACAGCCTGATGGTTTCTAGGAGCAAATGACAGGTCTGAGCCAAATGTTTTAAGGATACACAGGAGGCAGCCAGCCAACTGAAGAGAAGGATGTGTTCCAGGTATTAGGATCACCAGATGCTATTTTATTTTAAACTTCAGTTCCCTGGGTCCCTAAGCTTCAGCAGTGCAGTGCCCGCAGTTACCATGTTTTTCACCGCAGGTTTCCTCCCACACTTCGGAAGTTGCAGCTATTCTGCACATAACTCAGATATGCACAAGAATTCATATCCTGAGGGATAACCCTCAACCAATGGGAGAGAGGAGCACAAATGCTCAGAGAGGAGGTGACCCCTGAAACCTTTTCGATGGAGACAGCAACCCTCCTGACAAAACAGGAGAAACTATGTAGCTTCAAATAAAATACAGCAAATGTTTGAATGCCTGGTATGTGCCAGGAAAACTAAATGTGTTAAGTATTAGACCAACAGTGAACAAAACAGTAGTGAATAAGATGTATAATCTTTGTTCTCTTAGAATCCACAGACTCATGGAGAGGTAGACTTTAATCAAAGAATTCCAACTATGGTAAGTTTATATAAATGGGAGAAATGTAATACTAGGAGTATAAAAAAGGAGGAGGAGATAAAGAATGAGAAAGTGTAGCTAGCCAGTAAAAGATCAGGGAATAACAAAATTTTTTAACAGAAAATTTTTTTATTGGGCAAAGAAAGGATCTCGAGACATTTCTTTGGAGAAGATACTCAAATGGCTAAAATGAACATGAAAGATGTTTAACATCATTAGCCATTAGGGAAATGTTGATCAAAACAATAATGAGATAGCACTTTATACCCATTACAGTAACTGTAACAAAAAAGGCAATAACAAGTATTGGCAAGGATGTGGAGAAATTGGAGACCTCATACATTACTAGTAGTAGTGTAAACTGGTAGTTATTTTGGACTATGTTGTGACAGTTCCTCAAAATGATAAACATAGAATTAACCATATGACCCAGCAGTTCCACTTCTAGATACTTACCCAGAAGAATCAAAACATTTCCACACCAAGTGAACTGTGTGCTTTAAGAGTGAATTGTATGTGACTTACATCTCAATGAAGCTGTTATTTTAAAAAATGCTCACATGTGAAGGCTTATAATGTGAAGATCTCAGTTCAAGAACCTTCCAAGAATAGACCAACGCTTGATACAGGTGTAACATGAGCAAGAGAAGAAGCACCAAGAAATGACGCCGGTAAGGCAGGTGTGACGCCGGTAAGGCAGGTGTCAAGGGGGAGAGGAACGTGGCGGGCCTTCTGAGCCTTGTTACCTGTCAGTGATATTTCCAGAGGCTATAAACCTTCAGGCAAAACATTTCAGGATCTGAAATTTAAAGCACAATGACATTTATGTTAGCACCCCAAACTGTGAAATAGGTATAAATCTAACAAAATGTGTGTCTGTTAAGATCTATATAAGGAAAACTACAGAACTTCAGTAAATCAATGAAGAGTTGATATAGTTGAGGATATTCCATGCTTGTGGATAGGAAGACAATACTGTCAGCATGTTACTTCTTTCTAACCTGATCTATAGATTCAATGGAATCTCAGTTAAAATCCCAACAGGTTATTTTATGAATATTGACAATGATTCTAAAGCATATATGGAGAAGTAGAATAGATGGTGTAATAGTGAAGAACCAAGTTGGAGGCCATGACCTAAGTTCAGGACTTATAAAACTACAGTAATCAAGACTGTTGTTGGCAAAAAAACATAAAGAGACAAGTAGATTAGTGGGATAGAAAAGAGAGTCCAGAAATGGACCCACATAGCCAGTCTTTGTCACAGAACAAAGGCAATGCAATGGAGAAAAAATAGTCTTTTCAACAAATTGTGCTGGAATAACGACATACACATGCAAATATACCACTCTGGTTCAGGACATAATAGAGGCAGGGAGTATATGAGAGCTCTATCTTCTGCTCAATTTTTCTATAAAACTGCTCTAGAAACAAAATCTTAGTAATGGAAGGTCTATTAAAAATTCACGAATTAAAGCACCTTTTAAGGTTTTTAAGCAGGGAAATTGATTAGGTAACTTGAAAACTGCCCTTTCTGAACACGTTTACCAGTCCAACGTTTTCGAGCATTTCAAAGTCCATAATTGACCTCATTGTGTAATGTCTGCAAACAAATGTTTGCAAGCAACTCAGGATAATCATCAGTGGATGCTGATTTCACAGAAGGTGCTGGAAGGACTACAGCAGTGTATATGAAAGTGTTAGTTGCTCAGGTGTGTCTGACTTTGCAATCCCATCGACTATAGCCCACCAGGCTCCTCTGTCCGTGGAATTCCCAGGCAAGAATACTGGAGTGGGTAGCTGTTCCCTTCTCCAAGGGATCTTCCCAACTTAGGGATCAAACCTGAGCTTCCCACATTGTAGGCAGATTCTTTTACTATTTGAGCCACCAGGGAAGCCCATGTATGTATATGTATATGTAATGTATATATGTATATGGGTTTCCTTGGTGGCTCAACTGATAAAGAATCCACCTGCAATGCAGGAGACCTAGGTTCAGTCCCTGAGTTGGGCAGATCCCCTGGAGAAGGGAACAGCTACCCACTCCAGTATTCTGGTCTGGAGAATTCCATGGACTGTATAGTCCATGGGGTCACAAAGAGTCGGACAGGACTGAGCAACTTTCACACTTCAAGCTAATTACCTCTACCTAGGTTCTTCATGCCCAAACCTATCACCGGCTGTGGCTCCTTCCCAGCTTAGTAGCCCCACATGTAATGCATATATGAGTGCAGCCTAGTAAGGTTGTTTAATGGAAGCAGATAGTCTGCTATGGAAAAATGGAGTTCTGGAATTAGTGAAAAATAATAAAGTTGAAACAATTTAATGAATTTTAGTGCTAACTTGGCTCCCACTGCCTTTCTTCCGGTTTTCCTACTTCCGTGCAAAGGTGATACTTTCCTCTTCCACCTGCTTGCTGAGGGCAGATTGCATTTCCCAGAGCAAACCACAACCGTATCTCTCACCCCTCATTCTCTCTGTAGTGTGCCCCATCAAAAAAGGAAACCTAATTCCTATCTGTTTGGACTGGGATTGGCTTGGGGAATTACTTGCAATGAATAAAACGGTTCTAATGTTTTCTATAATATATAGTAGGAAACCACAGTAGATTTTTTTAGATTTTTGAAAAAGATTTATTATAACAAATTTGCCATAAAATAATGTCTAGATTCTGAGACATAGCTATTAATAGTAAGATTTATCTCAAAGAATAAATCAGCAAAGCATTAATTATCTTAAATACAAATACAAATGAGAACACTTATCAAATACCAACTAGGTAATCATTTTCTTTATTATGGCAAAATATACATAAAGTATATCATTTTAACATTTTTAAATGTACGGGTCAGTGGTATTAAGCACAATCACAACTTTGTACAATCATCACCATTATCCATTTCTAGAACTTTTAAAAAAATTCAGTATATTAACAAAAATTTTCCCACAAGGCCCTTTACTGGTTCGTGGGCTGATGAAACCAAAAGTGTGGTGTTATGGCTCCTGCCAGGAGTGACTCTCGCCTTCACCTGTGCCAGTCCTCACTATGAACAGAAGAGCAGATTACTTGGTTGCTGAGGAAGAGATCAGTCTCACTGGGGGACCATCAGGCCTGGGCTTCAACATCATCGATGGGACAGATCAGCATCATGTCTCCAGTGACAGTAGCATCTTCATCAGCCGCATCAAAGAGAACAGGGCTGTGGCCCTGGATGGGTGGCTCCAGGAGGGTGATAAGATCTGCTTGGTCAATGGCCAAGACCTAAAGAATCTGCTGCACCAGGATGCCATAGACCTTTAGTAATGCAGGCTATGCTGTGTCCCTGAGAGTGCAGCACAGGTTACAGGTGCAGAATGGGGCCAGTTCAGTTCAGTTGCTCAGTCATGTCTGACTCTGCAACCCCATGAATCGCAGCACGCCAGGCCTCCCAGGTTTTTTTTTTTTTTTTTTTTTTCCTTTTTCTTTTTACCACTGGTGCCACCTCTAAACTCACAGCTCTTCCAAGCTTTATCTTTCTAGGAGCTTGATTCATTAGCCGTCTCATCACTCTTCTGACTACCTTCCCATTGCTCTTCTCATCACGCAGCTAATTGATCTCTATTTTCTTCTGTATGAGTTAGCTAGAACTCATTTCTGTTGCTTGCAGTCATTGGGGTCTAACTGATCACTTATTATCTCTGGGTTTGAATCAAGATGCAATCTGAACCACATTGTTGTGTGTGGCCAGGAATGATATTATTCCTAATAAGAATTGATCTGACACACTTCATTTGTCTGCTGTTTCATTTGCTTGATCTTATGTTTTAAAAAGCAAGAGTTGGCATAAAACTTTCACTTGTTAGCAAAAATTATTTATGGTTACTATACATACCTAACCCTAATACTCACCTTAGCAGAGTATTAAATGAAAAGAAGCAACTGCCCTTATGCTTGAGGCTCAAGAGGAACTCAGGTGTATTAAGAGAACTCTAAAGAAGATGCATGTCAGTATATGCCAAAACCAATACAGTACTGTAAAGTAAAATAAAGTAGAAATAAAAATTTAAAAAAATACTAATACATAAATAAAATAAAATAAAATAAAGAAGATGCAGAATAAAAGTCTTAGACACTGAGACATTTCATACAATCTGCTTTTACTGTTGAATTTTAAAATTTTGTTTTCCATGATGATATCTATTTTAAAGAAATGTCAAACCGAGTACATGTGCTACAAGAGACTCTTCTTAGTCATTCTGTTGGACTGAGAGTGAGACCTAATTATTTGAAGCAACATGTTTACTGAGCATGAAAAGATGGTAAACAGATTTGTAAGTGCATGGGCTGGATTAAAATGAGAGATAAAGTTTGTACTAATCTAATAGAAAACACATTTGAATAAAAAAAATTAAGATCTACATTGGCATGGGTGAAATATTAAATGAGTCTTTCAAAATGGTTCCAAATTTTTATCCACTCTCCACATCAGGAGATCTTAAAAGCTAAAAGTACACACCAGCAATTTATAAGTATGCCTGGACTGGAGGGGCCTGATGATTCTATTAATACAGGCTTTGATGTAGCTTAATATAAACCACATACATTGTCTATAAATATAGCTTATGGTTGGCAAATATTCTAATAAAATTGATTTTGTTCATACCAATGGAAATGGCTTTGCGGTGGATTAAATGGCCTTTAAAAATACAGTAAGGCATTTTACTCTGTCTGCTTTCAAAAATTACAAAATGTCATCCAAAATAAGTCTGTGACTTTCTGTAGCCAAATCTTTATCAAGTGTGTCAGCAGAACTATGATATGTTTGTATGTCAAGTCAAGTTGCCCAGGCAGCAAAATTAATGCCATCACAACGTCAATTTCCAAGATTTTAAAACATCTACTTTTACTTTTAGGATAAAAAGTGAAATAAAAGTAGCAACTATCATAGAATGGTTAAAATAATAGCGATGATGTTTCCCAGGAGAAAAATACAGCAGTGTCTGGCAACATTTTGTACTATGATAATAAAAACCTAACAAATTAAAAAAAGAAATTGCAATACCCAAGATTACCTACTGCTGCTGCTGCTGCTAAATCGCTTCAGTCGTGTCCGACTCTGTGTGACCCCATAGACGGCAGCCCACCAGGCTCCCCCATCCATGGGATTTTCCAGGCAAGAACACTGGAGTGGGTTGCCATTGCCTTCGAAGATTACCTATGATGTGAGGAAATAGACATTCTCAGAAATTACTATTGGAAAGCAAATATGTAAGTCTTTTTGGAAGAATCTCAGCATATTCAATGCAACCTCATACAAAGTACCCCTGTGCAAGGAATATGCAGCGTCACCTGGGGAGAGGAAGTAAGGAGTGTCAGCTTTGTAGAGTTTTTGTGAGATTCAAAGGAGATTATTTGTATAAAGTGCTTGGTGTAGTGTTTGGCACACAGTAACTCTCAGTAAATGATAGCTATCATTGTTTATCAAACTCTACAGAAAATCAGTGTTTGAAGAAATTTATTATGTTATTTATTACAGCATTGCTTTTAAAAGTAAATGTTTTCAAGTAATCTATATATCTTTCAATAAGGGGTAATTTGAGAAAAATCTAATATAGACTTGGCATTCTGTAGGTTTTATTTTCTTCTTCTCCAGTGTTTTGTTGAGATAAAATACATAAAACACCAAATTTACTACTTAACCATTTGAAAGTGTACGGTTCAGTGGAATTAAGAACATGCATACTGTTTTGCAGCAAGTACACCATTCATGCCAAGGACTCTTCATCTAGCAAACCTGAAACTATAAACTTAAAAAATGGTGAGATGGATCTATGGATAATAATGTAGAATGATGTCCATGGTATATTATTAGAAGGAAAGTTGGAGAGTGGTAGAATAATCTGAAACTATTTTCCAATAAGAGAGAGAGAGAATGTGTATTGAAGGGGATCCTGTCAGCACCAATTTTCTGGAAATAGCCTTTCCTCTCATTCAGTGGTTAGGGGAGAAGCTTCCCTGTTAGTACACTGTAACACAGTAAAATAATCATCATTGCTATCTCATTATTATGCTGATTAAATGAATTAATACTTGCATAGCATTTAGATCACTACTGGGCTGTTAGTAAATGTCACAGAAATGTTTCTGTTCTTGATACAAGGCAAGTTTGGGAAAGATCTTCTCAATATGCATTTTCTAAGATAGGTGGAGTAATGGCCACTGAGAAAATGTTACTAAGAGTAACAATGACAAAAAAGCAACATGAAAGGAATAGCTAATATTTCTTGAATATCCTGTATCAGGCACTGAGGCAATACTGAACCAGTGTAATCTTCATAAGACTGTGGAATAGATACAAATACTCTTGTTTCACAGGTGAGGAAATGAAAGATTGGAGAGTTTAATTTTCCCAATAGCTGTTAGAAAAAGGTTATAGAGTCACAGATGTCCTATTTCTAGAGGGGCTTTCTTGATTATCACTGAGCATCATAATCCCATAATATACTGCACATAAATGTAAACACATGTGTGTTTACTGCACATATGTGCATAACTATGTATGTACTGTGACAAAGAATTATATCCAGGTATGTGTGAAAATTTAGAGTGCTAAGCCATTGATATTTTCTAGAATGCCATCTGAGGATACGAAGGTACCCACCCTACTTCTCACTGTAGTACCTCATTTATGTGTCATCTCTCCTGGACAGATACAGTGTTTTTTCATCTGTGTGTACTTCTGGCTTAGCAATTGTGTGTATGTGTGTATGTGTGTGTCTGTGTATGCTCACGTGCCTGTGCTCAGTTGCTCCATCTCTATTCCTCAGTCATGTCTGACTGTCTGCAACCCCAGGAACTGTAGTTTGCCTTGCTCCTCTCCCCATGGAACTTTCCACGCAAGAGAATACTGGAGCAGGTTGCCATTTCCTGCTCCAGGGGATCTTCCCAACCCAGGGTTGGTCAATGGTATACTGTTCAGGCCACTGTATTGCATTCTGGTCGATGCCTGTTTACCATGATCTCTGCCTGCGTCTGTGCCTCAGTTTTCTAGTCCTGCATGTCTGAGTATTCCTGGACTCCTCTTTGTGTCTGATGCCTTCCACTAGACTGATGGGTCCACACTGTTTGCCAGGGTGGTACTAGGACCTTTGAAAGCACCAAGATGGAAGAGACCATGGTCTCCTGCATCTCCTGCATTAACAGGTGGATTCTTTACCACTGTGCCCCCTGGGAAGCCCTGGCTTAACAAGTAGTGAGTCCATAATAAATTTCACCAAATTTGACAATAGTGAAATAGAATTTAGAAATGTTTTAGATAGGAAATCCTATAGTTTCCATTCTGCTTACATTTTTGGACACCTTTGCCTTCGGGAGTTAACTGTCAAACTGAACCTTTTATGTATGCAGCTTCCTCAGAATCACTTTCCTTGTATGATTTCTCACATTAGAATGACTGGGTCCTGTCTAGACAATTCGTAAGATATTTTGATATACTCAACTCATGAATTTGTTTTTCCCAAACTAAGCTGTTAGGATTAACTCTTTACCCCTAAATGTTGTGGTTGTTGTTCAGTCATTAAGTTGTGTCTGACTCTGCAACCCCATGAACTGCAATATGCCAGACTTCCCCATCCTTCACTGTCTCCCAGAGTTTGCTCAAATTCTTTACCACTGAATATCGATTTTTAATTTATCCACCAATTAAAAATATGATCAGCATACCTATTGCTGATTCATGTTGCTGTTTAGAGGAAACCAACAAAATTCTGTAAAACAATTATCCTTCAAATAAAAAATAAATAAATTTTTTAAATTACCACTAACCAAAATAGAATTCTTCAAAATAACATTGTTCAGTCATTCTTCCATTCACATCCCAAGGAAGTCCACCATACCCTTTACACTGCCAGCTGCGTTTCCCAAGCTCCCTCTAATGTAAGGGCAAACCTTTAGAGACAAAGTCTCTGCTTCTTCTCTCCTTCTCTAGCATGAGTTTAGCAATTGCTTATAAAACTTAATTGAAAGAAATGCCGCATAGTACCTTGTAATTTTTCTGCTATTTTATTTCCTCCAATATACAGTACAAAAAATGTAAAGAATAAAAAAATCATGTACATAGGTGTGTAGTAAGCTGTAAATCTTTGGATTACTATTTTCCATCCAGAAGGAACCCACAGCTACCTTCATAACTCTTTATACACTTGGGCCATCCCTCTGGCAAGAGTACTTGATTTATATTCTGTTATTCCCTTAAAATAGTATATAAAATAAATTTTGCTCAGAACGTAACATTTTTTAAGGTAAATATTTAAGGTTTTTATTTTAAAGCAAGAAAGAAGGTGATATTCTCCAGCAGCCATAAGAATAATAGTTGTGATAAGAATAATAGCCTTCTAATTATTGAGACCTTGCACATTACATGTATCATCTCAATTAATTCTTACAACAACCTGATTAAGTAAATAGTTTTATCCCAAATTTATTGCTAGGGAAAATTAAGACCCAGAGAGATTAATTGCCAAAGATCACACAACTAACAGGTGGTAAAGAATCTGCCTGCCAAAGCAGGAACCTCAGAGAATGCAGGTTAGATCCCTGGGTTGGGAAGATCCCTTGGAGGAGGAAATGGCAACCCACTCCAGTATTCTTGCCTGGAAAATCCCGTGGACAGAGGACCCTGGTGGGCTACAGATCATGGGATCTCAAAGACTCAGACACAACTGAAGTGACGAAGCAGGCATGCACACACACAGCTAACTACTTAACAGTACTTACCAAGTTTCTTTGATTCTGACTCCTACATCAAGTACTTATTATGGTTCAATATTTTTAATATGATAGAAATCAGGAGTAAATTAATAATCTCCAGGATAAATTGAACCATTAGAGGGAATATGCTATTACCTAACATATCAATGGTTGTGGAGTTTTAAAGAGTAAAAGGACTCTGATCTGAAGAGGCAACCACTGACACAGGTAGGCCAGCGTTTGTTGCTATTTGCTCTGTTTCCAAGATGAAGAACTTGCTTGCCTTCTCACCTCACCTCCTCAATTAGTATTTGTTCCTTCCCTTACTTGTATCTTCCCTCTTTAACACAAAGGTCTTACTCTTTCCCTAACACACCTGTCTCAATAATTTGACACACCGTTCCCATCTTCCCCCACATTTACACAGTTGACTCTTTTTTTAATCCTTCAAGCTTTAGTATAACTGTCACTTCCTCTAAAATGCTGTTACTGATCTCTTTAAGAAAAGTCCCTTTTTTTTTGCCCTGTTTGTTTTTCTCATAAGCTATAATTTGCTGCATTGGGGGATGGGGTGCTTACTTGGTTTATTGTCTACCTGGAAGCTTACTAGTAAATCTAGTGTCTCTTTCTTCACCACTGTATACCCAGAGTCTAATTAAAGCCTACTTACTAGTTGTTGAATGAATAAATCATATGCTAAACAGAAGCTTATAATATAGAGAAAATAACAATAAATAACATTTATATATAATGTCAAGCCAACCTCTGATATCTTTATTTACCATATCTCCACTTGTGACTTCACATTTTTAAAATATTTCTTATCATAAACAAGATTCCCATACAATAATGACCAAAACTCATAATCTCACCATAACAGTGAAGTCCAATTGACATTGACATCACCTAGTAGTCAGTGGGTCAAAGTAACCAGAGGTGATGAGAATGAGAGACAGTGATTCATATGCTGGAGAAACTTTTGATTACATAAATGCAGAATAATACCTATTGAATTTGTGTGGATGTAAATCTGTAAAAACATTTTACATATCAGAGAAAAGGACCAGTTGAAATAGATGAGAACCCTGCAGGACCTTCCCAGGGGGCAGACCACCTGCTCCCTACCTTGTGCCCCACCTTTGTTTATAGAAAAGCTTTAGCCTTCTAGGCTTTCTCTGAGTTTCAAAGAGAAAATTTAATCAGAGAAGTGAGAATATGCAGAAAGAAAAAAAAGCAGTCAAACAAGTTAAAATAATAGTTTAGCTGTTAAACAAAGTAAGGGACCTCTGATGCCTCTTCAAGGGCCATAGATAATATCCTGAGCCATATCTTTGAGTTGTTTTGCAGATACTAAAACCCTACCAGGTAGAAGAAGTTAACTGCATACTGACCACCAGTACATAGACTCCAGACTGGTGGAAACCAAACAGTTAATGATTGAGATTCCTGAAACATCCCCCTGTTGCCTCTCCAGGGCAACAGTCAACTGGTTGCCTCTCCAGGGCAACCAGTCAGAGAATTGTGCATGAGCTAATTGCATACCTTGCAATCCTCTTCCTCACACTGTCTTTAAAACCCTTTCCTGAAAGCCAAGGAGTTTGTCTCTTGCGCATGAGCTGCCCACTCTCCTTCCTTGGCCCTACAGTACGTGCTATACTTTACCACAGCCTGGTGTCAGTAGATTAGCTTTGCTGTGCATCAAGCGGGTGAATCCAAGTTTGGTTCAATAACACAGTGAGACATCAAAGGAAACTATTTTCAGGACAAAATTATTTTGTTTTCTTAAGAAAAGAAATGGGTTGGAGATAAGATTTCAAAATAAACTGCAAGCACCAAAAAATCCTGTGCCTTCACTCATTGCAGTTGGACTTGCATCTACTGTCCAGGAGCCATTTAGGTTGCAAGTCCCAGGCCTTCTTATTTGACTTAGTGATTTAAAATACTCAGAAGACATTAAAAATACTGAATCTTAGCTCTGAGGGGGAAAAGTTCTTACCCTGCACATGCACTGCTACTGCTGCTAAGTCACTTCAGTCGTGTCCAACTCTGTGCAACCCCATAGACGGCAGCCCACCAGGCTCCTCTGTCCCTGTGATTCTCCAGGCAAGAATACTGGAGTGTGTTGCCATTTCCTTCTCCAATGCATGAAAGCGAAAAGTGAAAGTGAAGTCGCTCAGTAGTGCCCAACTTAGCGACCCCATGCACTGCAGCCTACCAGGCTCCTCCATCCATGGGATTTTCCAGGCAAGAGTACTGGAGTGGGGTGCCATTGCCTTCTATGCACATGCACAGTGCTGTGTAAAGACCCAATTGCTCCATAGCTGTTGTGTTGTTAGCAAAGATCCATGGTCTTGAATCAAGGGCCACAGGTGTTGTGAAGTATGAAGAGATAGATCTGAAACCAGCTTGCTGTATTGTGTCTCAGTGTATGTGTTGATAAGGACTTCATGCAATGAACCTTCAAGGGGATTAAATTGTGTCCAACCTAACATCCACCATGACCAACAGATCTGCTTTTGCTTTCACTATACTTTCTGGATGGATCTGGTGTCTGGTAGGTTCATCTCACAGTTCTCTGCTCCATGTACTTACATCTTCAATTTTTTTTTTTAATCTGCAGTCCACTCCTTCTCTGAATGTCACTCTCATCTGTACAAATTCACATTCAACATTACTCCCATAACATGCATGAAATGAACTCTGAGCTTCAACGTCCCCCAAATTTTACCCTCCTCATGTGTTTTCTACCTCAGCAAAAGACACACATCAAGGTGGCGTTCTTGATCTCTACTTTATCTCTCTATATTCAATCAGTTACTGAATTGCATAAACTCGATCTTTATGTTCTATTAAAACTGCTCCCAGTTCTTCACTGTACATATGTAAGCCATGATCATATCTCCTCTGCACCACTAGAATAGCCTCATTATGGTTTCCCAATTCAGTTTTGCATCATTTATTATGCATTTGCCCACACAGTAGCCAAAATGGTCTTTTAAAACATGAATCATATAAAGACAACCTGTTTCCACCATAGCCCCCATGCCTTTCTGTATCATTCAGAACTTAGTCCAAAGATTTGACCATGGCCTACAAAGCTCTACATGATGTAACTCTCTTGGCACTGACCACATCAGCTTCCTAGTGTTCTTCAAACACACCCAACACACTCTCGCTCCCTCACCACTCCTGGAATCGTGTTGTTTCCTCTACCCTGGAGAATAATTCTTTCCCAAAGAGTCCCTAGGACAATCCCATCATATGATTTCCCTAGTCTCCTCTTCAGAGACACTTATTTCTTTCCAAGTCATAAAAAAAAAAAAAAAAAAAGAGGGAAAAAAATCACCTCTCCATTTTGCTCTATCTCTGCTTTATTGTTTTATACCTAAACTTAAAATGGGCTTCCCTAGTGGTTCAGACAGGAGAAGGCAATGGCACCCTACTCCAGTACTCTTGCCTGGAAAATCCCATGGACGGAGGAGCCTGGTAGGCTGCAGTCCATGGGTCACTGAGAGTTGGACACGACAGAAGCGACTTAGCAGCAGCAGCAGCAGTAGTGGCTCAGACAGTAAAGAATCTGGCTACAATCCGGGAGACCTAGGTTCGATCCCTGGGTTGGGAAGATCCCCTGGAAGAAGGGAGGGCAACCCACTCCAGTTTTCTTGCCTAGAGTATCCCCATAGACGGTAGCCCGCCAGGGTCCCGAAGAGTTGGACATGACTGATTGACTAAGCACTACCTTAAAATAGTATGTACTTAATACTATGCAGTGTTATTATTATTATTTGACTACTCATTTCTCTATATTATGTTTCATAAGGAAAGGAAATTTTTTTGTTCACCCCAACATTACCAACACCTGAAACAATGTCAGGAACATGCTCGAGATTCAGAAAATATTTGTTGAATAAATACATTAGTCCAGAAATGCACTGTAAATCTGGTTATCCCAGAATTACCAGATGGCTTTTGTAGCACCTTAGTGGGGACCCCTGGGCAAATCCTCAGGCCACCACATAATTTTGTGAAGATCATGCTGCTGGAATTTTATTCTAGCTCTGGCTTATTTCTTCCCTACTTGCTACTCTAATATGTTAGGTGACTAAGTGTGGACTCTAAGTAACCAATGCCCTGCTTTTATTGTTTTTATTCTCTATAAACTTATAATAAAGGAAGCAAATCAACTTATATACAGCATGATACTATAGAATTCGATAACAAATAATAAGACCTTCCAATATATACTTTAAAAGTTCTTAAGTGCTTTCTCACTTACTCTGGTGACTTTCCCATTATTCAATTGTCTTAAATATATTTCTAGGTTAACTTAATAGTTCCTGTTTTCCTTTTATGAGGATAGTACCAGCTCAAGATGGTACTAACTTCTGGGTGAAAATGCAACTTGATCCATTTTATTAGCTTCAACTTAGAAATGCAGACTTTGATTGCTACACAAAGAATATGCCATATTTTTGCCAAAACTGCTGCATATTTGACTAATGAGCAAACTACACTTGAAGCTACAAGTAAATAAATAGTGATGGTCAAGGACCAAAAGAAGGTGCCTAAGGCTTCAAGGAGCAGCAGGGATTAGTGGGGCTGGGGCAAACTGAGACAAAAGAAGAGGTCAGAGAGTGGGGGAAGGTCTACAAATGATGGTCACCTAGGTTGCTGTGGACTTGAACTTTCAAGTGAAATGTGAAATCATTGTAAAGTTTCTAGCAAAGAAGTGATGTGCTCAAACTTATATTTTAAAAGCTGCTCGCTTTGGCAGCTGTGTTAAAACAGCCTACAAAATAGGACAAGGTAAGAAGCAAGAACAATACGTATGCTCTTGTCCAATTCCGATGCAAGGTGAGGATAGTTTTAATGGCAACACTGAAATCTACAACTGGTCAAACTGTGATAGTAGAGTCAAACAAATATGGTGATAGACCACATGTGGCATTTGAGGGTAAGAAATGGTTCAAGAATTATATACAAGTTATCTGAGGAACTAAAGAAATAACTTAACTTTGTTAAGTTAAATGAAAGAAAACTGAAGGACAAGTTTAAGAGTGAACAGTAGTAAGATTCGTTCAGTGTGGATCACGTTAAATTTGAGTTGTGTTTTTGACATCCAAGTGAAAATGTCAATAGGCTGTTGGATTTATGAGTTTGGAACTCAGCTTGTGTTGGGAAAATAAATGTTGGTATGGAGAAATAAATGTTCAAGGTCTAAATAACATTAAAAGTCATCAGAGAGGATGAGATCACCAAGGTGGAGAATAGATTGGGAAATAAAGAAGTTCATGTCCTAATCACAAGGACACTGTAGGCTCAAGAGGACAGGAATGATGAAGAATCACCAAAAGACATTTAAATAGTGTCTATAAGGGTATAAGGGCTTCCCTGGAGGCTCTGTGGTAAAGAATCTGCCTGCAATGCAGGAGACGTGGGTTCGATTCCTGGGTTGGGACGATCCCCTGGAGAAGGAACTGGCAACCTACTCCAGCATTCTTGCCTGGGAAATCCCATGGACAGAGGAGCCTGGAGGGCTACAGTCCATGGAGTTGCAAAGGATTGGACACAACTTAGCAACTAAACCACCACCACCACCATAAAGGCAAAAATGAGCAAGAGTCATCACTGCGTCACAGTTCCGGATGAATAAACTGACACCTGGGAACTGGCCACTGAATTTAGCAACACAGAGTTTTTCTTCTGCATGAAAAGTGTTATTTATCCAGATGACTCCACACATTTGTATCAATCTGAATCATCAAAATGATGATTTTGATGTATCAAAATGAATCATCAAAAATACAATGAAAAGGGGAATGCAATCATTCATGTAATTTTTCATTATGTGTGCTGCTGCCTCAAATTCACCTCCACTGGATTCTGAGCAGAGATGCTTGTAGATTTCAATTGACATCTGACAATTTCATACAAATCACCACTTTTAAAATAAACTACGGATATATGTAGAACATTTAATGTTTACAGTGGCATACAAGTGCATTACTGAATGTGTAATACACAACATATGGAACTAGTAAATATTATTATTATTAATGTCATTTTACAGATATGGAACAAGAGCCTTTAAAGAAGGCAGTTTCACTTTGCATTTGTTGAAAATAAAATTTAAATACTGTCATCTGGCCCCACAAGTCAGTTTTTTCCTCTTACACTGTGATGATTTTGTGTAACAATGAGTCGTTTGACTCAAAAAAAGTGGAATATGCATGTGAATGTGGGCGTATAATAGTTTGTATATATGTTAATATTTGTGTATATAGTGCACTCATCTCACACGCTAGTAAAGTAATGCTCAAAATTCTCCAAGCCAGGCTTCATCAGTACGTGAACCGTGAACTCCCTGATGTTCAAGCTGATTTTAGAAAAGGCAGAGGAACCAGAGATCAAATTGCCAACATCTGCTGGATCATGGAAAAAGCAAGAGAGTTCCAGAAAAACATCTATTTCTGCTTTATTGACTATGCCAAAGCCTTTGACTGTGTGGATCACAATAAGCTGTGGAAAATTCTGAAAGCGATGGGAATACCAGACCACCTGACCTGCCTCTTGAGAAACCTGTATGCAGGTCAGGAAGCAACAGTTAGAACTGGACATGGAACAACAGACTGGTTCCAGATAGGAAAAGGAGTATGTCAAGGCTGTATATTGTCACCCTGCTTATTTAACTTATACACAGAGTACATCATGAGAAACGCTGGACTGGAAGAAGCACAAGCTGGAATCAAGATTGCCGGGAGAAATATCAATAACCTCAGATATGCAGATGACACCACCCTTATGGCAGAAAGTGA
>SJYX01004370.1:82795-118995 GCA_006410675.1 Oreotragus oreotragus
GTGGATTCAAATCACAACCCCATCACATTCTGTTTCTTCTCCAGTGTTATAGAAATATTCACACCTTCCTTATTAGATTGTTCTAATGACTAAGTTAACATGAACCAAGCACATAGCACAGTGTAAGTGTTCAAAAATGGTCAGTTTGTACTGATTGGAACTGATATTAGAATAAAAATACTTGAGATATCCATTCCTAAAAATCCTGCTGTCTTGTTGGGAAGAGACAGTTAACTCACATGGGACACCTAAATGGTGAGAGGAGAATGAACTTGGGACATCCAAAATATAGAATTCAGTACAGGCAGAAGTCAACACGCAGCCTTTAGAGTACTTAGTGGGCTTCCCCAGTGGTCAGTGGTAAAGAATCTGACTGCCAATTCAGGAGATGCAGGTCTGACCCCTAGGTCAGGAAGACCCGCAGAAGGGGAAATGGCAACCCACTCCCATATTTTTGCCTGGGAAATCCCACGGACAGAGGAGCCTGGTGGGCTCCAGTCCATGGGGGTCACAAAAGAGTCAGACACGACTTGGTGACTAAGCAACAGCAACAATGTCCATGGTTCTTGTGACTTGGACAAAGGAGAAAAAAGTCGTCTCCATGATTTTTCCTTCTCCCCCAATATAGGTGGTCAAATAGGGGGTCGGCGCGAAACTGACTGGCAAACCAAATCAGAGGTGGCAAGACCTGGAGGTCTGCCACACCGACATGGCAGGAAAGAGGGAAACTTGGGATCACGGCAAGTTTTAGGGAGTCAAGCAGTAGGCAGCAAGCACAGGTCTGGGGAAAGAGTTGGTCAGGTCTGCTACCTAAGATCAAGTATTCAGCCAGAGGCAGGACTCTAGTAACCCATTAAAGGGTCTAAAGTCAGATATATCCCAGAGCAACTGCTGTATCAAGCAAACTATCAAGGTGACCTAGTTAGACAAGGACTCACTTGGCTACTGGAATTGGGCACCGAAGCAAAACAATAGCCTGAATACCACAGAGGGTAGGAGGTCACAGAAAGCATAAACTGTCAACTCTTGGATCAATTCCTTTTAAAAAGTCTCATGGCAGAAAGTGAAGAGGAACTAAAAAGGCTCTTGACGAAAGTGAAAGAGGAGAGCAAAAAAGTTGGCTTAAAGCTCAACATTCAGAAAACGAAGATCATGGCATCCGGTCCCATCACTTCATGGGGAATAGATGGGGAAACAGTGGAAACAGTGTCAGACTTTATTTTTGGGGGCTCCAAAATCACTGCAAATGGTGAGTGCAGTCATGAAATTAGAAGACGCTTACTCCTTGGAAGAAAAGTTATGACCAACTTGGATAGTATATTCAAAAGCAGAGACATTACTTTGCCGACTAAGGTCCGTCTAGTCAAGGCTATGGTTTTTCCTGTGGTCATGTATGGATGTGAGAGTTGGACTGTGAAGAAAGCTGAGCACTGAAGAATTGATGCTTTTGAAGTATGGTGTTGGAGAAGACTCTTGAGAGTCCCTTGGACTGCAAGGAGATCCAACCAGTCCATTCTGAAGATCAACCCTGGGATTTCTTTGGAAGGAATGATGCTAAAGCTAAAACTCCAGTACTTTGGCACTTCATGCAAAGAGTTGACTCATTGGAAAAGATTCTGATGCTGGGAGGGATTGGGGGCAGGAGGAGAGGAGGACGACAGAGGATGAGATGGCTGGATGGCATCATGGACTCAATGGACGTGAGTCTGAGTGAACTCCGGGAGATGGTGATGGACAGGGAGGCCTGGCGTGCTGCGATTCATGGGGTCGCAAAGAATCGGACACGACTTAGTGACTGAACTGAACTGAACCGTGTATATAGTGCGTGTATTGTATATTCATGTATATAGTTGTTATTGTTTGTCTGGCTTTTTATTGTTCTGCTCACATTTTCTTAATCATTTTCCGCATGGCCATCAGCAAGCAGGCAAGTATTTGGGAAAGAAACAGGAACTATAGCCTCTGTTGTAGCAAGTAGAGCAAGTGCTGTGGAACTAATGGTTAAAATGTCAGATGTCACAATTTCTATCTGTATGACCTTGGCCTGGTCACTTACCATTTCTGGCCTTAATTTCTTTATCTGTATAATATAGATTGTCATATTTACCTTAAGATTTTAAACAGTCAAAACACACAGTGTGTAAATTGTCCATTTAACCCTTCTAAGGGTAGGCTGGTTACCATTAGTACCTGCTTCCATACACTCCTAAGTATTTATTACATGCCACTGTAACTATGAGCCTCCTGATTAGCATTTTGAAGACAATAACTTTGCTATTTTTTTTCCATTTTCTCCCAATAATATGGTGAAATGGCACCTAT
Source organism: Oreotragus oreotragus (assembly GCA_006410675.1). NCBI lineage: Eukaryota > Metazoa > Chordata > Mammalia > Artiodactyla > Bovidae > Oreotragus > Oreotragus oreotragus. The sequence continues at coordinate 85,118 of SJYX01004370.1, forward strand.
ACAATGAAAGAATAAAGGCCATGGTATATGTCGTGTATAATATATAATAAATAATCATATCATTAATGCCATTATTATCTTGATCCACAACAAGCAAACCCATAATTTGTTCCCAATGGCAAGAAAGTTGATTAACAAAGCTGCATTACCACCATAAGCTTTGCATCCAATCTGGACTTTTATTTACCAAATGCTCATGTTAACTAGTGATCTCCCAAAGTCAACTAAGCAATGCTACTATGAAAAGTCACTTTAAGTTAATCTTGCAGGTTAGCAAAACTCAAATGAAAGGCATTCAACTTCAGCTGATATTTATCATCTGGATAATATATTCACTTACCCTTAATGTAAAACCTCATGGCTTCCAAGTTTCTGGGGCCACCTTTTCTTCTAATATCTAATGAATCTGTTCATTAGCTGATCTTAAAAGGGAGCTGAGTACATGCTAACTGCTAAACCAATGCTTGTTAAGAGAATTACAGAATAAGTCAATGAATAAATACATGTGACAATGATAATTATTAGCAGAAACCAAAAACAAAAAATATAAAAATCTTTTAGGTTATCGAATTCCAGGAGAACGACCTTTGTGCTTTTTTTTCCTACAACAAACATACATTTTTTTTTAAAGCTGTTCATGCATGCCATGAAATGTTTTTCTCTTATTAATTTCCTTTTTACAGTCAGTTTTTAGACAGTTGAAAATTATGAGTTTACAGAACAAGATGTACTTTAGGTTCATATTTTATGGCTGAGTACCATGGCATGCACTATTATGAAAACAATTCTAAACTGTGCTTCATTACATTTATATTGTGTACTTTATATTCTGAAGATGCTATCAGCACCAGGGAACAGACAAATTTAATAAAAGACACAGTGTTCCTGTTGCCATAATAGTTATTAAAATGAAACTCTTCCCAGGAGACATTTACAGTATCTTTTCGAAGATATCTGCATACTTTGACTAATCAACTGGGGCCTCTAGATATGAATAGAAGCATCACAGATCTTAGAAACATAGTGTACTAAGCTAGGAGGAATTATGATTATCCAGGCCTGCTCCTTCATTTTACAGGAGAGGACATGAAGAGATTCATGTCTAATTTGTGAGTAGACCCGAGGTGCCTTGACATCTAGCCAGGGATTCCTTCCACTTGGGAGGCATATAGGTGTTGCCTAATATATCATCTCTAAAACAACTTCAAAAAGCAGACAAAAAAGAGCTTTTTCTTTTTTTTTAACTATTTCCCATAGTCTTGAGGGGATAAGTACCTTAATTATTATCTACTATTATTTTGATTATTTATCTGACCTTTTTTTTTTTGTCTGTCTCTTGGTAGAATATGTTCTCATTTGGGATACTGCAGAATTGTCTGTGCTTAGAACTTTCTAACACATAGAATTCATTCAATAAATATTTGTTGACATATAAATAAAAGTTTAATAGATATAATGTGTGTGCTTGTGCTCAGTCGCGCCTGACTCTTTGCGACCCTGCGGATTGTAGCCCTCCAGGGTCCTCTGTCCATGGCATTTCCCAGGCAAGAATACTGCAGATGGTTGCTGTTTCCTCCTCCAGGAAATTTTCCTGATCCAGGAATCAAACCCACATCTCCTGCGTCTCCTGCATTGCAGGCAGATTCTTTATCACTGAGCCACTATAATAGATGCTACAAAATTGATTAAAAATTAGGACTGACCTCTAAGAGATATAGTCAGGAACTAACACACACACACACACACATACACACACATACACAACATAAAGCAGAATATATTAAATGCCACACAAATGTCATAAATAAGTTGTGAAGTAACTAAAACAGCCATATGACTCTGGCAACAAGGAGTATACACAAATTTCTAAGTAGCTATGAACCTTAGGTAAGTTACAAAGTAAGATAATCATAGAGGATATAACAAAGTTTTGTGATACCCTCAGCTCTGCTGGTCAGCTCTGAGTACTGGAAGGTAAGAACAGGCAGAGGTGATGTAAGGAAACTGAGCCTATAGGGTGAGTAGAAGTCAATATAAATGATGAGAATATTTGAGAGACTAACACACAGGTTGCAGCCTGAGAATGGTGAAAAGGTGTTTGAGAAATAAACCAACTGTTTTTTTTAGAGATGTGAAGTAAAAATGGTAGGCAAATATTAAATAAGAGGCTGTCAGTAGTAAGAGACTGGTTGTGACATATGGTCATACTTTGTGAAGAGATGATGGAAATAAAGAAAGGAGGGAAGGAGGGAGGAAGGAAGACAGCTTCTAATTTTAGCCACGTGATTTCCTACTTATCTTACCTTGAACAGATGCCTTTCTGTATGTCTCTGAAACTCATTGTCTCACTGTAAAGCAAACAAAATAATGCTTTTCTCATAAGATGGTTTGACAACTAAAGGAGATGATACAAGTAAAGCTGTTAATGCTGTTTGAACCCAAACAGGGCTCCAGATTAAGTGTAGCTATAAATATCAATTATTATATATTTTTGCAATAATGATAACAATGAAGACACTCTATTAAATAAATTAAATAAAAGAGCAATTGAGACACAGTCCTTGACTACAAGAAACCAATGATGCAGTGCCACCAGAATCCTGGTGGTTTTCAATCTTTGAAAAAACTGGATGGAAGATTAACTAATCAGAGACAGTGAATACTAACGCAGCATGCAGACAGCAAAATACAAGATTACAAATAAATGGAAATAAAATATTTTGACATATAAAGAGATAAACATATAGCAGTATTCAAAATGTTAATTAAGGCTATTTTACTTTAATTGGTTGAAAATGGTGGAATGGAAATGGTCAAAACACAAAATATATTGTATATTAAATGTCATAACACACTTGATTATGAAAGAACACATTCTTCATTAAAAATAAGCCATGTGCATTTTCTGTCCACTGATGTGCAATGTCATTTAAGACATTCCATCATTCTCTGCTTGAGCACTCTTCTGTAATCTGATGCGGTGGCCAGGGAAGAGACAATGATAGCCAAGGCATTAAAATGTAATCAAGATATGCAAATTTATATCTAAATGTGATTTGCTGGGAAAAAGAAATTAATCTAGGCATGGTCAAATAAACAATGCGTAATATGGATAATTAATCACCAAATTAGCAACTTTGGTCCCCTGAGGAAATTATGCAAATTGAAAAGGCCCCCATCCACTGACACAATTAGACCACTTAATGGCAAACTCTCAACAAAATAACCCTGGGGAACATCAGTAAACAAATAGCCCAATCAACCTTAGTGTCCCAAACTCCACGGCAGTATTTAGTATTATTTAATACTGTTTCTCCCTGGTTTGAACTTATTCAGAAAGATTCCATCACATTTTGCTAGAAAATATTGGAAGATTCCACATTATAGATGGTCCATTATATGATTCTCTCAAAGTTTAGTTTTCCCCTTGTCAATCAAATTGTCTTATTATTGAAATCTGAAATCATACAAATGATAAGCCTTCACGAATGAACAGAGGTCAATTATATATCTCCAATCACTAACAGCAAAATCAAGGAAACATTGATGTACTGTGAAAATGGATGTCCCCTGTGGCCTGATGTCACCTGCTTATTATACCAGCAGCAAAGAAAAGATCTCTACACTTCCTTAATAATAAGTATTGTCACTTCAGATAGGAGTATCTTTTGTCTCTAAGAATGTTAGGGTGGTCTCCCACACCTGCCCTAGATCCCATACCAGGCAATCCTACCTCTCTTCCCTTTACTCCACCTCCATAAAACTGGTGACAGAATTACCCCTGCAGAACCCTTTGAGACTGGGCCAAACAGAAGCAGTGAGACTCTAATGCTACGTGCCCCCACCAAAACCTGACTCCACCTCTAGAAAGATCACAAAGCTTCTCGGATAGAAATATAAGATGCTCCACTCCCAGAAACATGTTTATCAGATACTTTGCTATTATAGTTTTGCTGCTGAAAAGACTAGTCACAGCAAAGGAATTGTACTAGTACTATGATTGCTGGTGGGTTAGTGGTACCTTATCATTTATAGATGCTATTAGATTCCTTGGCTATATGGTTTAGTGCTGCTGCTTAGCTCATTTACTCCTCCAAACACCCTAATATGCCCAAGGTCAGAATAAGAATTGGCAAACCAGGGCTGCTGATTCTAGGTCTCTTGACTCTCCAGGTAGCATGCTAAATACCATGCTAAGTACTGTGTCAAGTGATACACACCCAAAGTTCCAAAGTCAGAGAATAGCCAAACTGGGAGTAACAATGAAGCAGGACTGTCCACTCTGCTCGGCTTTGCGGTTTTCAGAAAAGCATATCTGGTGTGACAGCAGATTGTTGCTTATATTGCTAACGTTCAACCCCTCAGGCCATCTGGAGGGATTGACCGCCCCACCCTGGAAAGCAAGGAATCCCCTGGCCCTGGGAGAAGGGAATTATAACCTCGACATGCATTTTTTTCCCCTCCTTAATCCTCATTCTCTATCACATCCCCAAACTGAAGAGTCCTGAAAAAGTCAGATGGGGGCGAGGATCTTCTTCCCTATAAGAGTTATGCAACTCAGCCATAGGCAAACATTGTAAACTAGAGCAAGCGCACACTCCCTTTACCTTTATTATAAAATGTAAAAAGCTGCATCTAGAACCACAGTCACCTAGTATTTTTAGCAGTGAAAGTATTGTGGTAAATCATCTAATCTAGTGATTTCTTAATAATGCTCTGTAGATCATGAGGGACTTGGGAGTGTACCTCAGGGGCTAACTGTGGGGTGAGTTGGAGAAGACAGGGGTCTGGGTCCCCCACCAACCTTTAGCAACATGTACCTCTCTTACAGACTGGGTAGCCACAGATGATAGCTTTTGGAGAAAGGGTTTTGCAGCTCAAAGTATTTTTTTTAAAGCCCTCCCTCCCTAGTGTAATGTCCTCACTTTATCTTAAAACCATCCTATGTAATAAAAGCTGACTCCCTAAGGCCATGCCCAAGTGACCAGTGTTCCAGCACTCTCAATTCCTGTTGCCAGATTGGTATTAAATCTTGTCTATGATTCAGCAGTGCCTGTGACTGCGTACAAATGCTATACAAATTTTTGTCTTTAAGAGTTTGAGAGTCAGGCTGGATCCAATGTCAATTTGACTAGTAAATCTGATGACCAATTCTTCCTTTCACAGTCCAGACATTTCTGCACAGACACTGAGGTCTCTTCTGACTCCGTACCTTCATATATCAACATGATGACTGACTTAGCACACTCCCAATTCACAGCCCCTCTCCAGCACTTTTCCGTAAGGACCCAGGAGTCTGCTGCTTGTCTGAAGCACGCTAGTCTTAAGACTCAGTCACTCTGACCACTGGCTCTATTGCTTATGTGTGGTCTGACTCTGGTCTTTTCGATCTCATCTACATATTTGATTTACCCAGTTTTTGAATCTAAATTCTAACTCAAGAACCAGAGTCTTGGTTCTACCCCTTATCAGCTGGCTTGGACTAGCATTTTTTGACATACACTGGATGGAGGAGCCTGGTGGGCTACTGTCCATGGGGTCGCTAAGAGTCGGACATGACTGAGCGACTTCCCTTTCACTTTTCACTTCCATGCATTGGAGAAGGAAATGGCAACCCGCTCCAGTGTTCTTGCCTGGAGAATCCCAGGGATGGGGGAGCCTGGCGGGCTTCTGTTTATGGGGTTACACAGAGTCGAACATGACTGAAGCAACTTAGCAGCAGCAGCAGAAGATAATTTCTAATCATTGTCCCACTGCTAAAATAATATTACTTATTTAAAATTCTTTGGCTCCTGATTTTATGGTTGGCAAAATTAGGATAAGATCTGCTCCATCTTTCTTTAGAGTTACTGTATATATACTATTAGCTGATATATATGAATGTTCTTTATAAACTGTATTTTGTACCCAGAAAAAAAAAATGTATTATGATTTCTGGACCTGGTCTCAGTTATGTCATTCCCATGTGATACCATAAAGCTGTAAGGAACACCTGGCTATCAGAGTTGTATTACTCAAATGTTTCTTTTAAATCTTGCTAAACTTTATACCCTTGAATTTTTTGTACACTAAGATATGAAATCCCCTGGGCTTTGTGACATTTCTTTGATCTGGGAGAAGAAAATAACACAAGAGATCCTACCTAAGGATGGAATCAGAGACATCAAAGCAAATAAGTCCAGTGTGAGAAGAAATGTTCACACTGCAAACACGTTGCCTGAAAATCTGTCTTGTCACAAAGCGGCGATAGTGACCACATTCTTTCAGAACAAAGTCCAAAGGTAAGGCTGTGAGTCAAAACAAGAAAATAGGGGCTGAGCAGGAAAACCTGCAAAACTGAATAGGAGATCTGACTGTGTCCAATTTCCAATTAGTTTTCCATTGTTTTGCATCAGAATCCATGCACACAAACACATATAACAACACACACTTACACATATTCTGTGCACCTTTCTACATGCTGAAGCAATCTGTAATAAATTGTATAACCATGAGTTTGCTTAAATGAAGAATATTATGTAAATAAGAACTAGGTGACTTGCTTAGCACCCCCACTGGACACATCTACTGAAATAAGCTGTGATGAAGAGAACCTTATTCTGCATATTAATTGGGTCAAGCCATGTGTTTTTAATTCCAAATATAAATGTAATATTCTCATTAGTGGATGAATCTATCAAGTTTTTAAATATCATGTAAAGAGATCCAAAATAGAAGGCAACTGCTGCAATCAAACTGCTAGAGAATAAAAAAGTTAAAAAGACCTAGGAAATCACTTGAGCATTTGGTAGTAGAATTATCTCCTTAATTTTTGTTTCTCTGGCAGAAGTTCCTGTGGCAACATGCTTCCTTATTGTTCTCTTTCCTTTCTCCTTTCTTCTGGGTTTTTACCTATTCTCTCTCAACTGTGGCTTTTTAGTAAAATTAGTATTACTAAAATTATAACATTTATTTTTATATAGTTGCTTGAGAAGAAAATAAACAAGCAATCTTCAAGTATACCTAGTATTTAATTTAATCCTGGATAGAGAACATGACTCATGGAAGAGTCTTTAAGGATAGAAGCAGGTCTGTTTCTTATTTTATTTCTGTACGATGGATGCTTTGGATGGGAAGATGACATAACGGCACCATACTGTGGAATAAGTCCAATAAGTGTAATAAAGGTGGTGAATTGATTTTGTTATCTTTTTTTTAATCCCCAAAAAAGTATTAGAAGAGGTGACGAAGCTTGTCTACATCTCAAAAATGACTACAAGACGGTACCGTCTACTGTGGACTTTCATTGCTTAATGAATAAACCGGCTCAGTTCATATCTGACTAATGCAGACTCTACTGTGAAAATGTCTGAGATTCTCTAAGGAAATAGCCAATGTGGATAGATCATCAGTTGGGGGAGCAAAAAATCAATAGGAGAGTCATCCAGAACTGAGGCATAAAAATGTCTTTTTTTTTTCTTCCCACTTAGGGAAAAAAAAGTAGAATTGATACTCAACTAAAACCTGCCTCACATGCTCCAATAGTACAAATGTCTGTTTGACTTTCAAGGTTTGGTACAACTGACATGTATATGTGCTTTTTACTTTTCAAACTTTGGTTGTCATACTGGAGATGTTTAGGGCTCACGAAGGACTACAATTGTCATTATGTATTTCCACCTTATATTGTTAAGACTATAGCAAATAGTTTTTGTGTGTATAATTTTAAGCAAGTGTTTCTTTTTCTCCTGTTTCTTATTTCCTTATAATGTAACACAAGATGTTGATAGCTTGATTTTATGTTATAGTATTTAAGTATTGTTAACTTTACATCATAGGATTTAAATATGGGACATCGAGAAGAGTAAACATCACTCAAGAATTTTACATCCTTTCCTGGGAAAGAAGTAAGTTTCCTGTTATACACAGGATAGTTATACCATTTTATGTAGAAAGATGGTTGTCTTTATTTGAAAGATAAAATGGCTTAAAGAGATTTGTATGGGTGCCCACTTGCAAGGTATAGACTAGTAGTAGTTAATTTTATGTGACAACTTGACTAGGCCATGAGGTGCCCAGACATTTGGTCAAGTATTATTCTGGGTATTTCTGTAAGAATGTTTTGAATGAGATTAGCATTTAAATTGGTAGATGATGAGTAAAGCAGATTGCTGTCCCTGATGTGAATGAGCCTTATTTAATCAGTCGAAAGCTTGAATAGAACAAAAAGACTGGTCCTCCCCCGAGTGAGAGAGAATTCTTCCTGCCTAACTGCCTTCAAACTTGGACTCTTTTTTTTTTTTCCCTGTCTTTGGGCTAGAACTAAAGTATTGGCTCTCCTGGTCTTCAGTTTATCCTATGAAGCTCCTAATTTATCCTATGAATCTTGGGGCCTGATCTTATAGAATCAATTTAAGTTGATTCTATAACTTATATTAATAATAAATCTTTGGATGATGAATAGATAGATGATCAATCCATTAATCTATCTACGTCCCATTGATTCTGTTTCTCTGAAGAAGACTTACTAATACAGATCTTGATACCAGGAGTCAGATTCCTCCTCCATCTCTCCCTCTCCCTGTTGCAGTGAACAGGAAAATCATGATCTCCATGCAGTGTAACTCAAAACGGAAGACACCTGAGTGAGAGACAAACCTTTGTATGACACATCAGTGAGACAGCTAACATCAACTATCGTGACACAACATTTGGGGATCTAGGTTTCATGCTGACTGAATCTAGAGATTACAATGAAGATAGGCTAAAAATATACAACCCCCAAATATTTAAACCATTTTCTCTGCTGAGTACAAATAAACCCACACATAAACTCAATAAACCAATATCCTTATACAATACTCTCAGTTATTCACACAGAACCACCAGGCTCTTTATGATTTCCACATGTTTCCCAGGACATCTCCCCAGCAAAAGTTATCACTGTGTTTGCAACCCAGACTATCAGCTCCAGGATATACGTGATACCCATCACATTCTGCTTCTGCTCCGGATCTTCCTTTTGAAGAATGCTACCCAACAAGTCACTTGAAGAGCCTTTCCATTGCCTCCACCCCTTCAAAACACTTTTGCACAAAGAATAACATTGTCTATCAGTGTTACTGAGGCCACAATATTATAGAAGTTTCAGTACAGGTGGTTAGAATCGCCGTCTCCAAAATTTTTGCTAGCTTTTGTCATCTGGATCCCAAAACAAAATGCTCTATACATAAATTTCCAAAATCTGTCATCAAAATAGCTTTTCTAACATTAAATGATAAAAAAAACAATAACAAAAGCAGAGAGTCTGAAGAAACAAAAGCTATGCTGGCTCCCTCCATTCATATTCCTCTCTACTCCAAAAGAACTGCTTCAATTATATTTTATTGATTTAAAAAATAAAAGCCCACATTTAATTTAATGAATGCAGACATTTACTGATGTATACAGGTGAATAAAAGAAAGAAACCAGCTATTAAAAATTCTCCTATTCAATGTCAAAAAGTAAAGCTATTCTTAAAATTCATGTGGCTAGCACAAGACAAATCTTTTCCCCAATTACTCTGCATTTTATCTAACACTTCTCTATACCTGAGTATCATCATGAGTAGGAGTATTAACAGACACTGTCACCTAGCCATAATAATAAACTAAGCTACCTAGGCATTGAAAAAAACACAAATTACAAAAAAACATCAAAAGAACAAGTGATATTTTATGCCCCCAAAACATCAGAAGGCAGCACAACTTTAATTATGTCCCTCAATAATCATTTGTAATGGTTCACCTCAGAATCTTTCCAAAGGAAAGACAAAATCTGCAACAGGAGAAAATGATTTTATATGAAACTTATGATAAATTTTTCCAGGGTACAATCACAATGATTGCATTTTTGTCTAATTATTATTGAAAAGATAATGTTGCCCAGCACTCAGGACCATTGACTTACTGAAAGTGAATTCCTTCAGAAGAATATTTTAATTAAGATAAAATTGCTATATTTTCCAAAAAATTTCTAAATGATGCCATTATACACTAATGATATATAGAGAGACATTTTCCAAGACATATTTATATAAAGGACCACAGTGTTAGTCCTCATTAGTTGTCATTAATATCAAAATTTGCACTTAGAATGTTGGTTTTTATTTTGTATGCTACTCACTAGTTTTACTACATAGCAGTATGCCAGTGCAGAGAAAGCAATGGCACCCCACTCCAGTACTTTTGCCTGGAAAATCCCATGGGCGGACTGCCTGCTGCAGTCCATAAGGTTGGTAAGAGTCGGACATGACTGAGCGACTTCACTTTCACTTTTCACTTTCATGCATTGGAGAAGGAAATGGCAACCCACTCCAGTGTTCTTGCCTGGAGAATCCCAGGGACAGGGGAGCCTGGTGGGCTGCCGTCTATGGGATCGCACAGAGTTGGACACGACTGAAGTGACTTAGCAGCAGCAGCAGCAGCAGCAGCAGCAGCAGCAGCAGCAGCAGCAGCAGTATGCCAGTGGGTATAGCAATGTGGAAATAAACATTTCTCAGCGTTCTGGAAAGACTCATGAGATGAAAATGCACAATGAGCATTTTTTTCTTCATTTTCTCTCTTGTACTATCAAAAAGCATCAAGCACCAGGACATGCAGGAAGAGATTAGAAGTACTAGACTATCTGGGAGCTAATATAACAAGAAAATGCACAGTGACAATACAACAATTTATTTTTAATGGTGATTACTTAATGAAATATGATTTCTTTAGATGATCTCTCCATGCTAACTAAAATGTTGTCATCCTTTCTGTCCATATCTCTTACTTTTCAGGAAAGATGTGAGGCATGACCACTGATGCCTGCCTTTGATTTTGATTATGTATTAATGTTGGAATCTGATAGTCAAGAAAAATTTGGTTATGCTGATTGGCTACCCTCCTCTCCAAGATTCTACAAGTCAGAAGCTGTTTCACTGAGGAAGGTCTTGAAAATTCAGATATTTTTTAAAAATCCTATACCTGTATGTACTGTTGTGACATTCCTTTCACCTACAGAAATTGTAAGGTCTCAGGGTGGGTTTTCAGGTTTTTTCATATCACATCTTAAAAAAATATGTTGCCTATAATTTCTTTTCACTTAATTTTGCCTGTTTTTTCTTCCTTGTACTCACAAAGGCTTCGGTTCAGTTCAATTCAGTTGCTCAGTCATGTCCGACTCTTTGTGACCCCATGAATCACAGCACACCAGGCCTCCCTGTCCATCATCAACTCCTGTTCACTCAAACTCATGTCCATCAAGTCAGTGGTGCCATCCAGCCATCTTATCCTCTGTCATCCCCTTCTCCTTCTGCCCCCAATCCCTCCCAGCATCAGGGTCTTTTCCAGTGAGTCAACTCTTTTCATGAGGTGGCCAAAATATGGGAATTTCAGCTTCAGCATCAGTCCCTCCAATGAATACCCAGGACTGATCTCCTTTAGGATGGACTGATTGGATCTCCTTGCAGTCCAAGGGATTCTCAAGAGTCAATTCTTTGGTGCTCAGCTTTCTTCACAGTCCAACTCTCACATCCATACATGACCACTGGGAAAACTATAGCCTTGACTAGATGGACCTTTGTTGGCCAAGTAATATCTCTGCTTTTCAGTATGCTGTCTAGGTTGGTCATAAATTTCCTTCCAAGGAATAAGTATCTTTTAATTTCATGGCTTCAATCAACATCTGCGGTGATTTTGGAGCCCCCAAAAATAAAGTCTGACACTGTTTCCAGCGTTGCCCCATCTATCTGCCATGAAGTGATGGGACCAGATGCCATGATCTTATTTTTCTGAATGTTGAGCTTCAAGCCAACTTTTTCACTCTCCTCTTTCACTTTCATAAAGAGGTTCTTTAGTTCCTCTTCACTTTCTGCCATAAGGGTGGTGTCATCTGCATATCTGAGGTTATTGATATTTCTCCTGGCAATCTTGATTCTAGCTTGTGCTTCTTCCAGTCCAGCGTTTCTCATGATGTACTTTGCATATAAGATGTGTATAAGAGACAGGCCCTAGTCTCAATGTTAACTTTAAATTATACCGTTTACAAAATCAGTGAGATTTCTTAATGAGTATTACTTAGACTAGTTATTGTACAAATAGATAATTATAGCATTTCTATAGTGTCCTAGCATATGCAAACCAAGCTGCTTGAAGTTGGAGGCCATTGGCTCCCTAGACACCCCCAGGTGATTAATACTTCAGGTACACCTGTAATTGATTGATGGGCTATCAGTGTGTGTTGGCTTAAAATTGAGAAAATTCTGCTTTAGATGGCCTAAATAATAATAAAGCAACNTTTTCCAGTTTATTGTGGTCCACACAGTCAAAGGCTTTGGCATAGTCAATAAAGCAGAAATAGATGTTTTTCTTAGGACAACCTAGGGAAACTTGAATGTATTTCTATTTATACTCTAAACTGATGGTCTTGATTTTTACTCTGAACTGTACTGAAAGGATTAATTATTTCCACTGGGAAAACTAGTTAGTGTTTGGGGGTAAGGCATTCTCTGGTTTCACTTAATATAGTTGCAGTATGATTTGCTTAGGATGTGTTAAAACTTTCACAGCAATAGAATTCAGCATCTTTAAAATTAAGCGTCAGTAGTTTAAGCATGCTTTGGAAAAGTTGATGACCACTTTTCAGAAGTAGAGTGTAAAAGTAGAAATTAGCAAAATGGGCAAATATGGGAATTCGCAGAGTTTTCTTAAATCAGTCCTAAGAAAGGAGAATCAATACATATTAATTTCCTCTTCTCAGTATGCCTTAAAATAAAAATGATTTGGTTCTATTTCCCTTATCAAATGAAAATAGGATGGCCTTAGGTAGTCAGTTGAAAAGCTTAATGAAAGAATTAAGATGGTAAAAATGCAAACTACTTTTCACTCAATTAAGGATTGAGTATCTGAATAAAAGCCTACCAAAAGTAGATATGCATTAAGTTTTCAAATACCACTAGCTCCTGGCACAACACTGAAAGATTTATGAAGTTAAAGATTAAAAATCAGGCTATGAAAATTAGTTGTGAGAGAATATCAGAAGTTTGATTTTATATACTTACATATATATGCATATATATATGTACATACACATATATGGTTGAGAGTAGAGTAAATGCTTAATCTGTGCTTACCCAATTGTAATTGCTTAAATTTTGCTCCATTTTATGTTTTTTTCCCTTAGCCCTTTCCTTTGCAGTTTATTTTAGTCAATATTTACACTGAATATTTTATTTAGAAGTTTTATGTTTATAGAAAAGCACACTTGATTATAAAAATATTGATTTTATGTCCTGCTTCCCAGTCTATGACTAGGCAGATGAATAATGAGGTTAACGCACTATCCCATATGGTAGTAACGATTTATGTTTCAAGCAGGGGTCTAGGAGGTCATGGCTCGTTTGAAAGACAATGTATTTTCAGATGGATATATCACAGAAACCACCCTCCAAATCAGAGACTAACAAAATGTACATGGGAATCGCTTACCATGCACATGAGTTGAAATAAATAGGACCTCAGCAGCAAATCAACAGGATGGCCAATGGTGGTAAAGAGAGAAGATCCCCAAAAGAAACAACCCATAAGTGAGTGATCAGAAGCCTAGGAGAGAGTAGCAAGATAAGCTAATACCCTGGGGCAAGGTCAAACTAAACTTCTAATATTGGAAAGATAAAGTGAGCTAAGCACGAGGCAATGCATGTGTAAAGTTACAAACTGCATAGGCATCATAGGAAGTTCCATACCCATTTGGCAATAGTAGGTTTTTTCTCAATATGATTAATACACAGCAATTGTAATTATTAAAGCTATGCTACTGATAGCTTTGTTATATACTGATATAGTATATCAGTATATATTTGTTATATACTGATACTGATCAGTTTCAATAACCTCAGATATGCAGATGACACCACCCTTATGGTAGAAAGTGAAGAAGAACTAAAGAGCCTCTTCATGAAAGTGAAAGAAGAGAGTGAAAAAGTTGGCTTAAAGCTCAACATTCAGAAAACTAAGATCGTGACATCCGGTCCCATCACTTCATGGCAAGTGGATGGGGAAATAGTGGCTGACTTTATTTTTCTGGGCTCCAAAATCACCGCAGATGGTGATTGCAGCCATGAAATTAAAAGACGCTTGCTGCTTGGAAGGAAAGTTATGAGCAACTTAGACAGCATATTAAAAAGCAGAGACATTATTTTGCCAACAAAGGTCCATCTAGTCAAGGCTATGGTTTTTCCAGTAGTCATGTATGGATGTGAGAGTTGAACTATAAAAAAAGCTGAGTGCTGAGGAATTGATGCTTTTTAACTGTGATGTTGGTAAGACTCTTATCCAAGAGTCAACACCAAGGAGATCCAACCAGTCCATCCTAAAGGAGATCAGTCCTGGGTGTTCATTGGAAGGACTGATGTTGAAGCTGAAACTCCAATACTTTGGCCACCTGATGGGAAGAGCTGACTCATTTGAAAAGACCCTAATGCTGGGAAAGATTAAGGGCAGGAGGAGAAGGGGACGACAGAGAGTGAGATGGTTGGATGGCATCACTGACACAATGGACTTGGGTTTGGGTGGGCTCCGGGAGTTGGTGATGGACAGGGAGGCCTGGCGTACTGCTGTTCATGGTATCGCAAAGAGTCAGACACGACTGAGTGACTGAACTGAGCTGATACTGATACAGATGATGCTATCTAAGGAAGTGGGATTTGGAAGCTTATGAAGTTATGCAAATTCTAGTCGAGTGAGCCCAGTATACATTTTGAGAGGAACTTTACTGGGTAAAGAAGCACACTATCTTCAGAGATTGGCCTTAAATAAATTGTGTGTCTGCCCATTATGTTCTCACATGGGGTTCTTTTCAGGAATAGCAACCTATTGCCTCGTCTTGTTCCTCTAAAATCAGAGAGAGACGTCTAGGGTCAGTCTCATGGTCTGGTTTTAGACCTTCCTCCACTCATCCCTTGGCTCCCCAGCACGGTAAAACACACTGACTTACATTTCAGAAGACATGAAATGGGAGTTCTTTGTCAAAATCTGGTGTCTCAATATGGGTTCGCTCTGTGAAGATAACCATCTGTAACCTATTCTCAAGGCAAGCTGGCCTTTGTAATGTGAATAGGACAAAACATCAGCTATGCAAGATACATGTCCACAGCTCTAGAGGGAATTCTAGCCTTCCTTTATGTGCTCCCAAATGGTTTAGGGAATTCCATCTGGGCTTATGCTCACAATTATCACAATGAATTAAAATCGTCCCTTTCTGTGATGCCTCGCATTAGATCATAAGCTCTTTGATAAAGAAATGTCATCCCTGATTTATGATTTTATTCAAATCCTGCATCTAATTCTTGAGAAGTTTCCATCCTCTCCAGTTGTGAAATATATCTCTGTTCTAACTCTTTCTCATCAGCTCCACCAGGACAACCCTACTCCAAGTTATGCCCCCTCCCCCCAATCATCTTTGTTTGGATTCATGTATTAGTAGCCACCTAAGTAGCCTTCCTGATTCTGTTTTTATCCCTCTGTAATCTACCCTACAGAATGCAGCCAGAGCTATGTTACTAAAACTTATATTTCAGTTATTATTCCTTTAAAAAGCTGAGCACAGAAGAATTGATGCTTTTGAACTGTGGTGTTGGAGAAGACTCTTGAGAGTCCCTTGGACTGCAAGGAGATCCAACCAGTCCATTCTGAAGGAGATCAACCCTGGGATTTCTTTGGAAAGAATGATGCTAAAGCTGAAACTCCAGTACTTTGGCCACCTCATATGAAGAGTTGACTCATTGGAAAAGACTCTGATGCTGGGAAAGATTGAGAGCAGGAGGAGAAGGGGACGACAGAGAATGACATGGTTGGATGGCATCACCGACTCAATGAACATGAGTTTGGGTGAATTCCGGGAGTTGGTGATGGACAGGGAGGCCTGGAGTGCTGTGGTTCATGGGGTCTCAAAGAGTTGGACACAACTGAGTGAGTGAACTGACTGTCTTGATTTCCATTGCTTTGTAATACATTTGGAAATTGGGAAAAAAAAAAAAATCCCTAGGTAACTTCCTATGAAAAGAATGTTAAAAGCCCAGCTCCTTACCCACTTACTTCTCTAAAATTTCTTTCGTTTTTCCCTTAGTTCATACACTTTAGGGAAATAGCTTTCATTTCTTTCTTGAACTTTCTACGTTATTCCCAACCAGGGTCTTTGTCCCTGACTGCCCTTCTGCTTAGATTCTCTGCTCTAAGACCTTTGCATGGCCACTGTCTTCTTGTCACTCAGCTCTCAACTCAAATGTTACCCTCCCAGGGAGATCTTCCTTGATTCTTTAGATACAGTTGCCCACTGTTCCCCAGTCACTCTTTCTCATATTTTCCTACTTTAATTTTTTTCATAGCACATTTTGGTGTCATAAATTATCATATTTGTTAATGTGTTTATTGTCTATCTCATGTCAAAGAAAATAAACTTTGAAAATAGAGACTTCTTGAAAATAGAAACTTTATCCTGTTAATTACTGTATGCTCACTTCTTGAACTTGTGCCTGATAAGTAGTAGATGCTTAATGAATATTTTGACTTAATGGCAGAGTTTGTTTGTTAACCACTTTACCTCCAGTGGCTAGGACAATACCAGACACTTTCTAGACACATAAGAAATGCTCATTGGTTGAATTAAAGTGTTTTCTGAGAATTAACTAATGTTCTTGACAATATGTGGTTTTATGGGTTGAATTGCATCCCCCAATGAATTCCTAACCCCCAGTATCTGTGAATGTGATCTTATTTGGGAGCTAAGTCTTTTCTAATTAATTAAGCTAAGATGAGTTCATTCTTTATTAAAATGGCTTTAATTCAGTATGAGAAATTTTATTTTGGGGGGCTCCAAAAGCACTGCAGATGGTAACTGCAGCCCTGAAATTAAAAGACGCTTGCTCCTTGGAAGAAAAGCTATGATCAATCTAGACAACTTATTAAAAAGCAGAGACCTTATTACTTTGTCAACAAAAGTCTGTCTAGTCAAAGCTCTGGTTTTCCCAGTAGTCATATATGGATATGAGAGTTGAATTATAGAGAAAGCTGAGCACCGAAGAATAAATGCTTTTGAGCTGTGGTGTTGGAGAAGACTCTTGAGAGTCCCTTGGACTGCAAGGAGATCCAACCATATTAAAATGGCTTTAATTCAGTATGAGAAATTTTATTTTGGGGGGCTCCAAAAGCACTGCAGATGGTAACTGCAGCCCTGAAATTAAAAGACGCTTGCTCCTTGGAAGAAAAGCTATGATCAATCTAGACAACTTATTAAAAAGCAGAGACCTTATTACTTTGTCAACAAAAGTCTGTCTAGTCAAAGCTCTGGTTTTCCCAGTAGTCATATATGGATATGAGAGTTGAATTATAGAGAAAGCTGAGCACCGAAGAATAAATGCTTTTGAGCTGTGGTGTTGGAGAAGACTCTTGAGAGTCCCTTGGACTGCAAGGAGATCCAACCAGTCCATTGTAAAGGAAATCAGTCCTGAATATTCACTGGAAGGACTGATGCTGAAGTTGAAACTCCAATACTTTGGCCACCTGATGTGAAGAACTAACTCATTTGAAAAGACCCTGATGCTGGGAAAGACTGAAGGCACGAAGAGAAGGGGATGGCAGAGGATGAGATGATTGGATGGCATCACCAACTCAATGGACGTGAGTTTGAGTAAGCTCCCAGGAGATGGTGATGGACAGGGAGGCCTAGCATGCTGCAGTCCATGGGGTGGCAAAGAGTCAGACATGACTGAGTGGCTGAACTGAACTGAACTTAGTATTATAACAAGAGATAAAGAGACAGACACAAAGGGAAAACATCATGTAATGATGGAGGCAGAAACTGGAGTGATATGTCTTCATGCCAAGGATTGTTGGTAACAACAGAAGCTAAGAGCATGAGGCAGACATTTCCTCAGTTATCCAGAAAGAGACAGCTTTGCTAGCACCTTGATTTCAGACTTTTGGCTTCCAGAAGAGTGAGAGAATAAATTTCTGTTGTTTTTAGCCACACAACTTGTAACACTTTGTTAGGGAAACACTGGGAAACTAATTGGAGAAGGAAATGGCAACCCACTCCAGTATTCTCGCCTAGAGGATCCCAGGGACAGAGGAGCCTGGTAGGCTGCTGTCCATAGAGTCACAGAGTCGGACGCGACTTAGCACGCATGCATGCATGCATTGGAGAAGGAAATGGCAACCCACTCTAGTATTCTTGCCTAGAGGATCCCAGGGACAGAGGAGCCTGGTGGGTTGCCATCTGTGGGGTCGCAGAGTCAGACACGACTGAAATGACTTAGCAGCAGCAGCAGGAAACTAATGTATATGTCAAAGAGAAAAAAAAAAGGTTAGGAAGGTGCTGCTGCCGCTGCTAAGTCACTTCAGTTGTGTCTGACTCTGTGCTACTCCACAGACAGCAGCCCACCAGGCTTCCCTGTCCCTGGGATTCTTCAGGCAAGAACACTGGAGTGGGTTGCCATTTCCTTCTCCAATTCAAGGTGAGTAAGGATTAAAATGTGAGATGCAAATTTTCTCTGTTTTTTTTTTTTTATTTTTACTTTATTTTACTTTAGAGTACTGTATTGGTTTTGGCATACATTGACATGAATCCGCCAAGGGTGTACATGAACTCCTGAACATGAACCTCCCTCCCACCTCCCCCCCACATCATCCCTCCAGATCATCCCCATGCACCAGCCCCAAGCATCCTGCATCCTGCATCGAACATAGACTGGCGATTCATTTCTTACATAATAGTATACATATTTCAATGCTATTCTCCCAAATCATCTCACCCTCTCCCTCTCCCTCTCCCCCAGAGTCCAAAAGTCCACTCTACACATCTGTGTCTCTTTTGCTGTCTTGCATACAGGGTCCTCATTACCATCTTTACTATCATTCCATTTATGAGATATAAGAGTGTCCTGGTTTTCGTTATTTACTAATCATGTGATTTTAGATATATATACATGTTAATCTCTCTGAGACTGTTTTCTCATTTCTAAAATGTGGTTTATAATATCCATCTCATACTGTTATTGTGATATTAATATAGTTAACTTATATAATGAACTTACAACAGTGTCCTGTATATAGTCAATATTCAAAATGTATTAGCCATTATTCTTACTCAGGGACTATAAACTGTGACTGTGGGTAAAGATTGGTACTATAGCCATTAGCTACATAAATTTTCCATTTCACTCAACAATTTATTCCTCCAGAAAACATTTATGAGTCCAAATATTATACTGTTCTCACTTTTTCCAATGCCAAGTTGAGCTCTTTAATAAAATTTCCTCATAATCTTTTCTTCGCAAGGATTAAAGTATCTGGTGTCAGATTTCAGCTTAATATAAGATTCGGCATAATAATAATTATTTTCTGTCTAAACTTAGATAGAAATACTCATAAAATAATGACTTACTTGAGTCTGCATGATAATTCATCAGGAGAATGTTTATAAAATTCATAAATAGATCTGATAAAGGAGGTACATTGCCCTATGTAGTGGATACTGTAATACGCTACACAGGGCCCCTTTTAGAACTGAAGGACACAATTCCCAGCACCTGCAAATGCTTCTGGTTGTCACTCCCTTCTGGGAACTGCTTTTGTCTGAAGAAAGCCTACTCACCGAAAGCCATGTCCTATTCTGTGGGGAAGACTGAATGCAAGATTGGCTATTGTGAGAATACAAAGACTCAGTCCCTCCTTCCCAGTTCAGGACAACTCTGAAGGATCATCCCATAGTAGAGTTACTCATGGGAGCAGCTGAGTTCAATTAAAGTGACTCTTTTCCCCTTTCCCCAGTCCTGTTCCCTTCTATTTCCCCTCAGATGTTGAATTCGAGTAATTCCTAATAGCCTTCTTATATTCAAATCTCTGTATCAAAGTCTTCTTCAGGGGAAAACCAACCTCTAATGTCACCTGAAACAAACCGACCAACTTCTTATAGGTTCATTGACTCTAAATATGAATAGATGAGCTCATTTGCCACAGGGGGAAAAAGGTAAAAGGGAAAAACAATTGTCCATAATTTATTCACATAAAAATAAAATGTGAATGCATCTACCTTTCATTGTATCATTCAACAGTTCAATCTAATGGTAAAATTTGCAAGTCAAAGCTTATTGCTTTTTATGTTGATGGACACATAAAAATGGATGAATGAAAGGGAAGCAGAAGATGTCCTAACCCTTGCTAATACCACCTCTACATTTCTATGGCACAATGGCATTTAGAAAGCCTTTCATATGCATGCTTTAATTTGAATTTTATTCTAGAGCTGACAGAGGCAGAGAACAGTATCATTATTCCCTTCTCAGAAATTAGAGAACTAAACTTTTGAGATTTCTTTCCTCAAAGTCCAGTGGAAGAGCCAAGAATCCATGCTAATATTCTGACCAACAGCTTGTTACTCTTGGGCTCTTCCTACATAAAACAACTGCACTGCAGAGAAACATATTCTTCATAAAATAACTCGGAAATAATGAAAAGGTTTTGATTACATGGACAGATACCCATTAGATACTACTAACTCTGAATTCATAGCACTGGAGAAAAGTGAGGGGGATGTTAGAAGGGGATTAATAAAAAGATTACTTAAGAAGACTTGTCGATGCTGCTATATCCATATGCTAAAGCTAGCATTTGTTTTCAGGTATTTGTCCTGTGTGTTTTACATGCATTAAATAATTTCATCCCTGAAACAACCTATGAGGTAGGTGCTAAACAGCATGCTGGAAATCAGTGCAATAATTAAGGTCAAGCACTATGGAGGGCTTGCTTTCAAATCCTTTCTCCGTGCTTATACAACCCTGATCAGTACCGGACATCTCTAAGCATCTGTTATGTCTTCTAAAAAGGAAGGAATAAATGTGTAAGTATGCCTACTTCATAATATTTTCATGAAGTTTAAGAGAAATTAAGTATGAAAGTACATACTTAATAATAACTTCAATAAGCAATAGTTGCATTTGTTTTACAGATGAAAGAATACGGGCCCATCGAAATTGATAACTTGCCTCAGAGCTGGCTTGCTTGGCAGTGGATTTTCCAGGCTATCAGGTCCCCTTAGTCTAATGTTTCTGCTGTTATGGAATTTACCATTAAGACCATTTTCCTGATATCTTTAAAAGAGACATTGTTGGGGCACACAGAAAGTGGTCCCTGTGGTCACATCATAACTGGAACTCGGCTCGATGGGAACTAACAAAGAGTCCCTTCTGCTGTAAATTTCTTCTCCAGTTCAGCAAAGATCCAACATTCTCTAGGGCTTCTCTCCCCCATGGTACCCCAGGACTTTGGTTGGCAACCACTGTCTCAAGCTATTGATGTCACAGGTGTATGGAGAGGCAGGGGATGCCTGGGAGAGGAAAGGGAAGGGTCTTTTGTGGATTGGCAGATGGATTCAAACTTGGAAAATGCGGAAACCTCATTTAGAAAGGGTGATTTGTTCAGGATGTATTTCATGTCCAATATATTCATTTTCAAAGCACTGTGGCTTTTCAGAATGGAAATGTGCTTGAAAAAAACATTTTTTTAATTCTCAAAATAATGCCATTATTAAGCTGATCTTAATTAACACACTTTCTATTAACTAGAACGATCTGAAATTCCAAATCCACCATGCAAGACATGAATTGAATTGGACTGCACGCTGAAAACATGCAGACTTCAATTCTATGCGTTTGCCTAGATCACCTTTAACACAATTAAATAGTGACTGTGTGACTAAATTATCGCACTGTGTTCTCTGTGTAATTTCAAGGTTGAAGTGTCCTTCTATCACAAATGTGGGTAAAACCCTGGAATGCTAGGGAACGGAATGGGAATTAATGGTTCTTTCTGTTGTTTTGATTTTCACATATTTTATGGCTTTGCGTAATTTGAATAATTGGCAGCTTCCAGCATACTAACGCGTACCTACATTATTCATTTGCATGAAATGCTGATCAATTAAAGCTTCTCTAGGAAAAAAAATTCATCATCCCATCCTGCATCAACAGAACTTAGGCCAACTAGCTGTCTGTACCCTCTTTTACTACGGAATCTCGTTAGTAAATTCCTACAAGTCTTTCCCTTTCTGTTCTTCTTATCCTGACCTAGTCTCTGTTCTATTGTTCTTTATTTCACTCTTCCAGCCTGATTACTACACTTTTAACATTTATTTCATAACAGCTTTTAATAAATATGACTATTATTGGGAGGAGATTGTTAGTTCTATGGTTTTTGATTTACCAGTAACAACAAAAATGTGTACACGTAAATCCACCGGTGATGAAATACAGAACTGCTTCTTAAGATGGAAAACTTGGCTTTTTTCCTTTGTCTTTTCCTGTAATAAAAGGAAAAGATGATTAATTTTATATACCAATTTGACTGGACCATAGTGCCCAGATAAGTAGCCAAATATTATTCTGGCTGTTTCTATGAGTGTATATGGAATGAGATCAACATTTAGACGAGTGGACTTTGAGTAAAGTCAGTCTGCCTTCCCTAATGTGGGTGGACTTCATTCAATCAGATGAAAACATGAATAGAACAAAATACTGATCTCCCCCAAATAAGAAGGTATTCTGCAACAGATGGCCTTTGGACTTGAACTGCAGGCTTGGCTACTGTGTGGGTCTCCAGCCTAAGAGCTTACCCTGCAGATTTTAGGCCTGTGAGCCTTCCTAATAGCCTGAGCAAATTCCTAAAGATCTCTCTCTCTCTCTTTCTCTCTCTCTCTCTCTCTCTTTCACACACACACACACACACACACATACACACACACACACACACATCCTGTTGGACCTGTTTCTCTGGAGAACCCTAGTACAATCAAAACTCTAATACAAACACGAGAGAATGACTATTTTACAACTACAAAAAGAAGCACTAGGGTAGCTTGAATGTCTAGAATGCTTCCCTGAAGAAGGTAATAGGCATTTCATGTAAAAAGTCTGTGGCCAAACAAGTTTGATAAAATATGGAATGAAAGAAAATTAATCATGTTTTCTTTGCAGTAGGAGTCTATAGTCAAAAAGGAACAAGATGGTCTAGGCAAACTGGGGAGTTAGGTAGGGGCAGTAATCCTGGCAGGAGGATGTGACACCCAAGAGCAAGCATGTAAGGTAAGGGGAGTTGCATGGGGTTCAGTCTCCCCAGAACCTGGATGGGGTAGTTAGATCAAAACTGTCCCTTGGAAACCCACCCCAATGGCTTCCATTGCACTGAGAGTATCCATCATACTTCTTGCTGTGGCCTAGAAGAGTCAGTAGAATCTTCCCTTTGCCTAACTGTCTAACCTCTCCTATTACTTTGCTCTGTGGGGGTTTGTCTCTGTTACTCCCAGAGCTTCAGATTTAGCCTCATCCCAGGGCTTTTGCACACCTTTCCCTTTTACTTTCTTCTATCATTAAATGAGGTCAGCTCATTTTTGGCTTTTCCTCATTATTCAAGTCTTATTCTCTCAAGGAGATCTTCCCACCCATTTACACAGAGAATAAAAATCTTCTCATCTCTCTTTCTCTGTGTAATACTTTAAGTGTTTTATTTTCTTCGTAGAAGGAATCAGTATTGGTGTTATATTTATTTGCTAGTTTTTAATGCTATCATTTGGGCACTTAAAAGCCACCTGAAATATATTATGCAGTGGTCTGAAATCATTTGTTAATTTATCTATCAGTCAAATATTTTACTGATACCACATCTATAAAGGGCATTATTACTGAAGGCTGTTCATAAAGATGGTCACATTCAGTAGGGAAAGAGGGAGGAGAGAGCTTGTCAAGACCACTAAAGGCAGAGTTCCAAATTCTGCAGGTAAAGTTCACCCAGAAATGAAAGCTGGGGAAGAAGCTCAGTGGCAAATGGAGAGAGGGACAAGAAAAGATACAGAAGAGAGAGGATGAACCAGGCTGCCCCTGGGAAAGCAGTGCTGAACTCGTTGATCTGGTAAACATGGTGATTTGAGATCGTGCAGACATACTAGACAGGGAGGCATTGGAAAGAGGCATCTGACTGGAGCAGAAGATTAAAATTGGTAAAAGCATTACATCCAAAGTTCAGTGTGGCACAAGCAACGTGTATGGCAGAAATTGGCACAACACTGTTAAGCAGTTGTCCTCCAATTAAAAATAAATTTTTCAAAAAGTTCAGTGTGTGTAGTACCACTGGCAAAGTGATTTGAACTTAGTATACAGATAGATTTTTAAAGAAATTATTAGCTGGGTATTTACTAATATGTACTCAGTTCAGTTCAGTTCAGAGGCTCAGTCGTGTCCAACTCTTTGTGACCCCGTGAATTGCAGCACACCAGGCCTCCCTGTCTGTCCATTACCAGCTCCCAGAGTTCACTCAAACTCACATCCATCGAGTCGGTGATGTCATCCAGCCATCTCATCCTCTGTCATCCCCTTCTCCTCCTGCCCTCAATCCCTCCCCGCATCAGGGTCTTTTCAAATGAGTCAACTCTTCACATGAGGTGGTCAATGAATTGAAGTTTCAGCCTCTGCATCAGTCCTTCCAATGAACACCCAGGACTGATCTCCTTTAGGATGGACTGGTTGGATCTCCTTGCAGTCCAAGGGACTCTCAAGAGTCAATTCTTTGGTGTTCAGCTTTCTTCACAGTTCAACTCTCACATCCATACATGACCCATGGAAAAACCACAGCCTTGACTAGACGGACTTTGTTGGCAAAATAATGTCTCTGCTTTTTAATATGCTATCTAGGCTGGTGAACACCTTAATTCATATATCAAAATGATGATTTTACATTATGAATTAGAACCATGTGAGATTTCAGAAAGCATCAGTTTAACGGAGGAATAAGTTGAGTATAAAACTTTACAGCTAATATGCAACCATGACCAAAAATATTCATGAAAGAGGCAAAAACAGAATTTAGGATACAAGGTTAAAGAAATTAGAATATATTTTACCTCTACACTATTTTCCTGAAGAGTGTCCCTATGTCAACATATAAAATCGAGACCTGGATCCAAGGCATGCTACCTTCTTCCTGTAACCTGCCATCCAAATTCTAACACTTTCCTATCACTATTGACTTAAGCTTGGCACAAAGAAAGAACCTTGAACTGAGTAGAAGTTCAACTTAATAGACGTATAATCGAACTTAATGGCTCTGCCACTTATCAGATGCATAGATGGATAACATACAAGAAGACACTGGAGTCCTCTAATTGCCACCCCCTCATCTGTAAAGGCTGAATATATGCCTGTTGAGTCTGACCTCAGTCTATACTCTTGCAGCCCATCACTGCCATTTTATCCCTTCTGCTTTCCACTGCCTCCTCTCCATTTGCTCTCAAACTCCAACATCTTATCAGAATCACCTGGGATCTTGGAAAGGTGCAGGACCTTGGAATGGTGAAGCATCCTGGAATCATACCCAGAAATTCTAATTCCCAAAGGACTGTGGTCAGGTCTGATAATTGCATACTAGCAAGCACCCACCTTTGTGTTTCTGAAGCAGAGGTGACATATTAAGATATCTTCCGCAGCTACAGTACTAGCATGAGGTCTGTAATAAATGGTGTCAAATTATCGTATTGTTTGATCATCTCTGAATCAGTCTCCAATCCCTTCCCATCCTCTCTGTCTCCTAGCTCTCATTCTGTTCCTAACTGTTGTATTGTCCCACTTTCTTTTTTCTTTCCATATGGTTTAGTCCAGCCACGCTTCTTGATCTGTCCAGCTCATCTTCAATCCTGATATTCTCTTTACCATTCCATCCAAATCAATAGATCCTCAAGAGAAAAAAGGTCACCATTGCTGTAAAAGACAGGTAATGAACTACGTATTCTACATCTGGCATTGGGTGAAGACATAGCAGTCATCTTTGAACCCAAAAGCTTTGGTCTATAGATCCATGTTTCCTGAGTCTGGAGCAAATCGGGCTCACCCTGGATAATTGTTCAGCTACACCTTGCAGCTGCCTCAAAGCCTGTGTATAGACAATCAAAGATGCATGGCTCAAAAAAGCCAATAAGGTTAATATCTGCTTCCAGGGGGAAGTATAAGGAGAGGAAAGCAGAGAAGAGCCATAATTAGCAGCTTGGGAGTGGTCCTCTTTTCTTTCCCCATGACATAATTTAAAATTGATTAAGGAATCTTGGGCAAGCGCAGGCTGAAATGCTGGGTTTTGAACAGTGTTCTAACAGAACACAAGGAAGGACAGAGATAGCCTTCTCTTCCACCTCCCCTTTGTTGAAGCTTCTTCTGCTCCCCCAAGTCCTCCCAGAAGATCTGAGCACAAGCTCTTTTTATGCACATGCATCCTGCTGAGGGCTGCAGAGTCACAAAACAGCCCAGGAAGAACGACAACCAGCACACAATATGCACATTGTTTTGATTGAGACCTTGCTGTTTGAAATGCATTTATTTCTGCCTCTCGTAAATACTCCTCTACAGTGGAAGAAAAAAAAAAAAAATAACACATGCATTGTAAATAGAGGCCCAGACGGCTGTCTTACACTTAAATTACAGTCACGTTATCCCAGTCCTATCCGATCTTTCAATTATAGTCATTAATTGAGGATGTAACCCAGAAACAATTACATCCATGAAATTCTAATGAGTCTCCTGCAGTTAATATAAAAAGAAAACAATGGGAAATGCATGCTGATGCTGGAGTCTAATCCAATTCTGTCGATTAAAATAAAGAACAGCATTTTTGTAACATGTAAATCTGATTCTTTTTCCTCTACCAGTTTTATTTCTCCAGGAGTGACAGACTCTCTGCATAGATTTGCTTACCTAATAAGTTTATCAAGCTACCCTCCCTCCATTATGTCCAGAGCACATCTTGAAAAGTCACCAGTGGGGAATATATTTTGCCCAGGGACCATGTTTTAAGGAATCTCATATTTCCACATGAAAAGTCCATTCTTCACCTGACTTAAATGGGAATGTCCTTCATATCTTCGCTATAACAAAAATAATTATATTAATTATGATTCTCGAAGAACATGGTGGCAGCTCAATCCTGAATCTTTCTGCTTGTCTTGGAAATGCAGCAACAAGATAATGAAAAGAAAAAGAACAACAAAAAAGATCACAAGCTCCAGTTTCACTTAAAAATAGGAGACAAAGAAAGCCTATAAACTTCAGATTATGTGTGCATGCTGCCAAAAGCAACTGAGACCAGCAGAGCCAGACAGGAAGGCCCCAGGGAAGCCATGATGCAGTGGTTAGGGGGATTAGAGAGTGCTGATATTGCAGAGGCCCGTCCCAGAAACCAACAGAAAAATTCAAATCTACTCTCTACAAGGTGAGGACCTCAAACTGTAGGCAAGTGCTTTGAGCAGCACTGAGAGACATCTGGGCATGAGCACTGGGGACAGAAGGAAGACTGAACATTGCCCAGAAATGAGCACGGAGGAGAGTGTATTTAAAAAATGTCAAGAAAAATCTACTTTCTAAAAGTGAGTGGATTACAAAGGAAAAGACCTGTGTCCCATGGTAGCAGCAGCCAACAAAATAGGCAGAGGAGACACAGGGCTGGAAGGAAAAAAACCCCAGCGCCAACTTAGATTCCAGCAGCGCAGGAAGGATGCCAACACATGAAGCAGCACAGTGTAAGGAAAGAGATTTGAGCCCAGTCCGACTCTTTGCGACACCATGGACTGTAACCTACCAGACTCCTCTGTCCATGGGATTTTCCAAGCAATAGTACTGGAGTGGATTGCCATTTCCTTCTCCATATATGTATATATATAAACTGAAATGGTTAGCTAATGTATCTGCTCTTTTTTTTTTCTTTTCTTTTCTTTTTTTTTTTTTTCGATATTGGTTCCCCAGCCAGAGACNTACCAGACTCCTCTGTCCATGGGATTTTCCAAGCAATAGTACTGGAGTGGATTGCCATTTCCTTCTCCATATATGTATATATATAAACTGAAATGGTTAGCTAATGTATCTGCTCTTTTTTTTTTCTTTTCTTTTCTTTTTTTTTTTTTTCGATATTGGTTCCCCAGCCAGAGACTGAACCTGGGCCCATGGCAGTGAAAGCAGTGATTCCTAATCACTGAACCTCCAGGAAATTCTCCCTGAGATAGCTGTTCTTACTGATCAATTTACTTATTACCCCAGTGTCCATACCTTTCTAGCAGGAGTTGGAAACCAGGGAAGCTATTCCTGTTCTTACCCCACTCTAGTCCATGCTCACATCTAGGGACATTTTGCTCTAATTTATATATAACAACCAAAAAAAAAGACAAAAAGGAAAATAGTGTAAGAACAATGTAAAAAAAAAAATTATACAGAGCTCTTCCAACACAAAGGAACACTCAGGGAGAGGGAGAGGGTGGGATAATCTGGGAGAATAGCATTGAAATATGTATACGATCATGTAAGAAATGAATCTCCAGTCTATGTTCGATGCAGGATACAGGATGCTTGGGGCTGGTGTATGGGGATGATCCGGAGGGATGATATTTTTTTTTTTTCGATATTGGTTCCCCAGCCAGAGACTGAACCTGGGCCCATGGCAGTGAAAGCAGTGATTCCTAATCACTGAACCTCCAGGAAATTCTCCCTGAGATAGCTGTTCTTACTGATCAATTTACTTATTACCCCAGTGTCCATACCTTTCTAGCAGGAGTTGGAAACCAGGGAAGCTATTCCTGTTCTTACCCCACTCTAGTCCATGCTCACATCTAGGGACATTTTGCTCTAATTTATATATAACAACCAAAAAAAAAGACAAAAAGGAAAATAGTGTAAGAACAATGTAAAAAAAAAAATTATACAGAGCTCTTCCAACACAAAGGAACACTCAGGGAGAGGGAGAGGGTGGGATAATCTGGGAGAATAGCATTGAAATATGTATACGATCATGTAAGAAATGAATCTCCAGTCTATGTTCGATGCAGGATACAGGATGCTTGGGGCTGGTGTATGGGGATGATCCGGAGGGATGATGTGGGGTGGGAGGTGGGAGAGGGGTTCATGTTTGGTAGTTTGTGTACACCCGTGGCAGATTCATGTCAATGTATGCCAAAACCAATAGAGTACTGTAAAGTAAAATAAAGTAAAATGGAAGCTCTTAAAAAAATAAATAAATAAAATACAAAAAAATAAAAAATAAAAAAATAAAATACTTCTAAACTGTGTAGTAGATAGGGGCTTCCCAGGTGGCACTAGTGGCAAAGAAACCACCTGCCAATGCAAGAGATGCAGAGACACAGGTCTGATCCCTGAGTCAGAAGACCCCCTGGGGTAGGAAATGGCGCCCAAGTTCCGTATTCTAGAAGATTCTATGGGCAGAGGAGCCTGGTGGGCTACAGTCCATGGGGCCACAAAGAGTCAGACACAACTAAGTGATTGAGCACTCACATACACACATATAGCAGATAAAAATTATAATCCAATATTTCAGTACTTATTTGTAAATAACAGTGAATTATTTGCAACTATAAGAAAAGATTACAAAACTGAAATACAGGTGTTCTGAACTAGCAGAGGTGATGGCTAGAAAATAAGGGAAGGAAGAAAGGAATTGACAGAACTCAGGAAAAGAAAGCTAATGGTGGAACGGATGCTTTGGTAAAGGGTCTGACAA
Organism: Oreotragus oreotragus; assembly: GCA_006410675.1. Lineage (NCBI taxonomy): Eukaryota > Metazoa > Chordata > Mammalia > Artiodactyla > Bovidae > Oreotragus > Oreotragus oreotragus. The sequence continues at coordinate 114,704 of SJYX01004370.1, forward strand.
ATCGAAGTAAGGGAAACGAGCAAATGAGATGGACGCAAATAAACCTTAAATGGTGGATGCAGAAGACAGATGAAGGAAATTTAGTAAGTGCATAGCTGAAGCTTCCAAAGAACAAAAGCAACGGGAGAGAATTAATACTGTAAAGCATATTGTAAAAACTGAACTAAAGGTGGGAATCTGTACATTGAATCTGTGAACCAAGACAAACTGGTCCCAAGACATATCCTAATAAATGTATTGGACTTTAAAGACAGAGAAATTTTTCATTGGATAGACAAAAACATCAACGCTGTTATATAAAGGGAAAAAAATAAGGCTGGTGTATGCTATGGGCTGAATGTTTGTGTCTCCCTAAAAATTTATATGTTAAATCCTAATGCCCAGTATGATAGTATTAGAAGGTAGGACCTAGAGGTGATTAGGTCATAAGGGCAGAGTCCTCATAGATGGAATTAACATACTTTAAAAAGCAGCTCTGGAGTGATTTCTAGTCTATTATCCATGTGAGGATACAAGGAAGTCTTCAGTCAGTAAAAGGTCCTCACCCAACCATACTGGCCCCCTAATCTTAGCTTTCCATTCTTCAGAACTGTGAGAAATAAATTTCTTGTTATTTATAGGCTACTGCAGTCTCTGGTGTTTTGTTATAGCATCTCTAACAGGCTAAGACAATGATGGACTTTTCAAACAGTATGTCTTAATGCCAGAAGACCGTAGAGCAACACCTACAGGGTGTTTAAGAAAAGTATAAGGCGTAAAAGAAAACCAGAGACAGTGATCTTAATATCAAATCAGGTAGAAATAAGACCATAAAATATTAAAGAAAAGAAAGAAAGAAAAAGACAGGCACTTTATAATAGTTAAGATTGTGATTCAAAATGAAAATTTGACAGTAATGATTATTTCTGTACCAAATATCATAGCACAACTTTTTAAAAGATGATGATAATAGAGAAAGTATTCTTTTGAGTTGTAGCATTTTAGTTAAGGGAAACAAAAAGGCATGTCTTCTACAATCAGGAAAAAGACAAGGATCCATGGTCACCATTACATTTTGATATCATGTTGAGGCTCATAGCCAACACAATTTGCAAGAGTAAAAGTTTAGAATAAAAAGACCCCAAAAATTTGAATGAAAGATGTAAAAGTCTTTATACTGATTATCTGATTATATAACCAATTACCCAAAAGAATCAGACACACAAAAAAGAAGTGGACAGAGTTTAATAAGGTTGCAGGATATAGAAGTGATATATAGAAATCAGTAGTGTGGATCACAATAAACTGTGGAAGATTCTGAGAGAGATGGGAATACCAGACCACCTGACCTGCCTCTTGAGAAATCTGTATTCAGATCAGGAAGCAATAGTTAGAACTGGACATGGAACAACAGACTGGTTCCAAATAGAAAAAGGAGTACGTCAAGGCTGTATATTGTCACCCTGCTTATTTAACTTATATGCAGAGTACATAATGAGAAACGCTGGGCTGGAAGAAGCACAAGCTGGAATCAAGTTTGGCAGGAGAAATATCAATAACCTCAGAAATGCAGATGACACCACCCTTATGGCAGAAAGTGAAGAGGAACTAAAAAGGCTCTTAATGAAAGTGAAAGAGGAGAGTGAAAAAGTTGACTTAAAGCTCAACATTCAGAAAACGAAGATCATGGCATCCGGTCCCATCACTTCATGGGAAATAGATGGGGAAACAGTGGAAACAGTGTCAGACTTTATTTTTGGGGGCTCCAAAATCACTGCAGATGGTGACTGCAGCCATGAAATTAGAAGACACTTACTCCTTGGAAGAAAAGTTAAGACCAACCTGGATAGTATATTCAAAAGCAGAGATATTACTTTGCCGACTAAGGTTCGTCTAGTCAAGGCTATGGTTTTTCCTGTGGTCATGTATGGATGTGAGAGTTGGACTGTGAGGAAGGCTGAGTGCCGAAGAATTGATGCTTTTGAACTGTGGTGTTGGAGAAGACTCTTGAGAGTCCCTTGGACTGCAAGGAGATCCAACCAGTCCATTCTGAAGGAGATTAACCCTGGGATTTCTTTGGAAGGAATGATGCTAAAGCTGAAACTCCAGTACTTTGGCCACCTCATGTGAAGAGTTGACTCATTGGAAAAGACTCTGATGCTGGGAGGGATTGGGGGCAGGAGAAGAAGGGGACGACAGAGGATGAGATAGCTGGATGGCATCACAGACTCGATGAACGTGAGTCTGAGTGAACTCCGGGAGATGGTGATGGACAGGGAGGCCTGGCATGCTGCGATTCATGGGGATCGCAAAGAGTCGGACACGACTGAGCCACTGAACTGAACTGAACATTCATTAAATGAAAACAAGCAGGATATAAAATTGAAGAAAAGGCCCAATCTTTTATTGCCTTTACGGCAACAGAAAAAAAAAGTTAAAGAAAAATCCTCTGGCTCACTGTATTCTCAAAAAATGACTTCAGCAATATTGTTCATCCCACATACTCCTATATTATGACTTAAACATCCCTCTTATCAAAAGAGGTGGGAATCATGCCTCTCTCCCTGGTACTGGATGGCCTTGTGACTGTGGCAGAAGTGGTACAATGTGGCTTCTAAAGACAGATGATCAAAGGTGGTACAGTTTCCATCTGGTTCTCTTGAGACACTTGCCTTTGGAGCCCTGAACATCATGTAAGATGTCCAAGGCTGTAATGCTGATGATATAAGAGACCAATACAGGTTTCCATATTACAGCACCAGCTGAGATTCCTGACAACAATCAGACTCAACTCCTAGGTTTATGAGTGAAGACCCTCCCTCCAGATGATTCCTGTCCCCAGCAGTTGAGATACCTCAGCCTTTGGTTCTTTTCAGTTGACATAATAGAGAGGAGGGAGTGAGCTGTCAACATTTTTTTATTTTCCCAATTCTTGGACCATAGATTCTGTAAGCATAATAAAATGGTTGGTTTACACCACTAAGTTGGGGTGGTTTTGCAGCCTTAAAAACTATTAGAAGTGCTTAATAGGAAATGTCCAAATTCTTTGCAAGGAAAATTTTAAAACAGCTCTGAAAGACACAAAAGTATGCTTGATAAAGGGAAAGATAAGCCATGTCCTTCCCATTTTGGATTTATTTTTTAGTGGGGGATGTTGTTTGTAACTGAGAAAGGTGATTCAAAAATTAAAACATAAAAAATTTTGGAAAATTATAAAAAATAATAGGGATATTATTGCTACTAACCCTACCAAGTGTTAAATCATACTTGCAGTATATAGCCAAAGAAATCTTATTTTCAACCTGGTTCCTTCACCTTTACACCTGCATTTTCTGTGTGTGTGTGTTTTTTTTTTTTTTCTTTCACTTAACTAAAGACTCAGGAGTCACCTAATATCAGTATAAGAGATTTACTCAACATATTTTAAGAGGATTAATACTGTATTATGTGGACATATAGTTTACGAAACCAGTTCACTGTGGATGGACATATATTGTTTCCAGGCTTTCACTATTTTAAATATTGTCAGAATCAATATCCTTGTATGTATACCATTTTGTATTTTTGCAAGGGGATCTTCAGGTAGATTCCTGGAAGGAAATACAAGATACAAGGATAAAGACATGTATTTTGTTGGTTATTTCAAATTCCCTTAGAATGGCATTTTGCATTTCCACTACCAATAAATGAAAGTGCCTATTTCCCCAGAGCCTTGTCAAAAAGTTAATAGTCAAAGTCCTTGGTATTTGCCAGTCTAAAAAGTGAAAAGTATTATCTCACTGTGGTTTTAATTTGTAAATCTGTCATAAAGAGAATGCAGGAATCTATGTATTTTGAGGCTACTTGCATTATTTTCATTGAGTTGTTCACCGTTAGTATTTTTTCTCATTTTAAAGAAATTTTATGAGGGACTTTGTCAAGATGGCGGAAGAATAGGATGGGGACACCACTTTCTCCCTCACAGATTCATCAAAAGAACATCTCAAGGCTGAGCAAACTCCACAAAACAACTTCTGAATGCGGGCAGAGAACATCAGGCACCCAGAAAAACAGAGCACTGACTTCAAAAGCAGGTAGGGAAAAAAATATAAAAGCCAAAAAAAAAAGAGACAAAGGAGGTGGGGAGGGAGCTCCGTCCCTGGAAGGGAAGCCCGTCCCGGGAAGGGAAGCTTAAGAAGAGAGGTTTCCAAATGCCAGGAAACACTCTCCCTGCCGAGTCTGTGGCGAGCCTTGTAAACACAGAGGGCAACATAACAGGAAGGAAAAATAAATGAACAATTAAAACCAACAGATTACAAGCCCAACAGTAACTC
>SJYX01004370.1:128617-141305 GCA_006410675.1 Oreotragus oreotragus
AAAAAAAAAAAAAAAAAAAGAAAAAAAAAATAATAAAATTTGAATTTAAAAAAGTTAAAAAAAAAATAAAAATAAAAATAAAATTTGTGCCTAAGCAGCTACTTTAGTAATACATTTTATGCAATATTAGTGGCCTTTTTGACACTTACCCATCAAGGATTAACATTTGCAGAGAACCAAAGAGTAATTAGAAAAAACAATATATCATTTCATTTCTGATCTAGAAATTCCTAACTGGAAAGAACAACAGACTTCTGAGAAATAGCATTTTTTAAGCCCTGAGTACATTTATTTTCAGAACTTTTTCACTCATGAAAAATTAGCTGCCTTTCTTTAGTAAGCTGTGAGAATGGGCCTTATAAATATAGTAGAATGACACTTAGGATTCCTATGAAAAGAAAAGCAAATAAATAATTCCCCTTCAGCTAAAGGGGCCAGTAAGTAAACAGTTCACATAAAATCATGTGCAATTACAGTCCTTCTAGTACTTTGGAACTCTTCTAAATGTTTATGTTCTTGCAAGGTTCAAGAGTTAAACAGGAATTACATATGCTGCCCTCCTACATAATCATATAGAGGCAATGTTATTTCTAATACTGTCCCACGGTTTGGTGAAGTGTGGAGGCTAACCATCTGTCATCAATAATGCTGTCGAGAAGATCTGGAAAGCGTTTGATCGGGTTTTGGCAGTGTGTTATCTGTTAAAATATTGTTGGAGGCAAACCTGGGAAGTTTTGATGAATTTAAAGGAGACACAAATGTCTCAGCACATGGGGCGGCCTGATACTAGGATGGTGAAGTGTTTTATTTAGTAGAGGCACAGATTTCTGTGCAAGTCAATAAAGAAAAGAAGCATTGCTGTGTTTGTATATTCAAGCATATCCGCTAGGCTCCACAATAGAGCACTTTTCAGCGCTCTGAAAAGATGGCTTGGGAAGAGGCATCTGTTGAATGCATTAAGGAAAACTCCTCTTGCACTGAAGGAGAAACTGAAGAGAAAGAGAGATGAGAGGAACAGCCTGGTTGGAAATTAGGCTTTAGGAGACTTAGAAATAACATTCAGCATATCAGTCAAAGGAAAATGGGTTTGATAATATTACACCATTTCAGCTCCCACATTGTTAATATTAGTTTGGAAGAAAAGACAGAAAAGTCAGGGTGGGGATAAAAAAGCAGGGATATGAAGGATGAAGTGTCCAGTTAAACATACAACACGGATCATTTGTAAGAACTTGATGGAACCATCAGGAAACATTTCTTTTCCCAGCTCCGGAAAACAGCCAAACTAGGCTGGCCATGGGTATCAAACAACTACCTAGTAGGGATCTAGCAAGCATGTCGTTCAAAGGGTTTCTGGGTTTGTAGCTCAACTGATTTTTACATACAGAAATATTGGCAATAAGGGCCTACTTTAATCTCTGTTTACCATAATGTACCAATGGAGTATAATTCTAAGCAGTTTTTATTTAAACATGAAAGAAAGTTTTGACAGAAAAGATGTGAGAGAGTAAAATGATGCCAACTGAGGATTTCCCTCCATTCATGATAGTTTTGTGGGAAATGGTTTAGACTTTTTTAAAAAATTAATTTTTTTATAAAAAAGCAAAACCCTTTTAAAAAAAGTAATGATCTGTGGAATGAAAATGTGTCTGTGCCTCATTCTTTTTTACAAAATAGGATAGCAATTCTGATTTCATAAGACTATAGTGAGGTTGCCCTGTCAGAAGTCAAAAAGAAGTAAATACTTAATGCAAAGTCACATGTTAAAACTTAATTTGAATTTTTTTAAATAGCATATCACACACACACACACAAACACACACATATGTACATATATAGGTAATGATTCCTTAAATGAGGCATCTTTCTTCCTGGAAATTTACGAGAAAGAGATCAACACTCATCAATCTGTATCGACTTAATTAAACCTGATTGGAAGATGGGAAATGACTTAAATGACTTCAGGAATATAGGTCCTTTTAACTTCCATTGCATTATGCTCAGTTTATCATTTGTGCTTATAGGTCTTTTATTATTATAATATAATTCAGTGAAAAGTGTCTGTTTCTTGATCCACTTGTAAATAAGAAATTCTTTTGCCACTGATAAAAGAATGAAGATTATTTCACCTACATCTTTTGAGTGCATTTGATTGCCAAATTATTAGCAATGATCTAAAGACAGAACTGAATGAAAGAAGATAGAAAATGTCTTCATCATCTATCTTTCACATACTCAAAGCGGGGGAAAAAAGAATGTTTTTTTTCAACATTTAGTAAATGCCTTAGGGACATAATGTTTTATCAAGAAAGGGCAAGAGGAATTCAGTTCCATCAGTGGAAAACAGAAAGTAATGAGGAAAAAGCAGAGTCTTATAGGATTGATGTGTGAAGCATACACACACACATTCATTCCTTTCTTCCTGGTTGATTTTCCTATTTAACACAATTATGAAACAAATCATTAAATAATAAGCAGGACTGTGCTAAGAAATGAAGTTGATTTAGGTCTTGTTTTAGATTAAGGCTTAAAACACATACACATATTCCAAAATAAATCCACTAATTCTCCCTAAATCATGTGGTCCAGTACCCAGCGAAACAAAATGTCTTTTGAGATCTTTCTTTTTGAACTACTGTTTTCTTTCATAATAAGGAATCCCAGAGTTGGCTCTAATTATGTATGTGTTTGCATATGTTATAGCTCAAAACAGAATGCTAGCAACCCCTCTGCAAAGAATAGTTAGCAAACTCAAAAACAATATTTCTATTCCCATGAGTAATTAATTAATGCTTTCTGTCTTGATTATAGCTTTATTAAATGAAAATGTCTTTCATTTTTACCTATATATTTGAACTTCCCACATTTCCTATATCCTAGAATCAAAGTAGACAGATTTTCTAAATGATAAGCAATCAAAAAATATCACCTTAGGAATACATATAGAATAGTACTACATCAAGATATATAAGCCATCAAAAAAAACTTAGTAATTGAATTTCATAATAACAAGTATATTATTGTGCATTAATTTTTAGACTATAGGAGCTGCAAAAAAGGATAATTCCTATTTTTTTGGTAAATTAACAAGGGGAAGGGAATAAACTGAAGCAATTAGGCAGACCGAGCAGGCTTTGTAAACCTGACAGCTAACACTCACTGAGCACAGACTGGGCTTCTCAGGTGGCAGGAGTGGGAAAGAAGCCGCTTGCCAATGCAGCAGACATGAGAGATGTGGGTTCAGTCCCCCACTAGAGAAGATCCCCTGGAGGAGGGCATGGCAGCCCACTCCAGTGTTCTTGCCTGGCGAATCCCATGGACAGAGGAGCCTGGCAGGTCCTAGTCCATAGGGCTGCAGAAAGTCAGACAGGACTAAAGTGACTTAGCACACACTCACGAGCACAGACTATGTGTCAGGCACTGGTTTAAGCACTTTACATGTTTTCATCGTCAAACGTCATCCTCACAACAGCAATCATATAAGGTAGGTAGCTTGACCTCATTCTAAAATGAAGTCAAAGAAAACCAAGAGGCTAAGTAACTTGACGATGGTCACCCAACTGCTGGAGCCAGAACTCAAACTCACATTCAGGGTGACTTCAGGGTTACTGGGTCACAAACACCCCTTCCCAAATAAATATTTCCAAACCTAAACTCATAAAGTTTATTTACAACTATTTTTGCATTATTTTGTTTTAGAAACTTGTGTGTGGAGAGAAAACCATTGAAATATTTCTGTTGATAAAAAGTATGTGTAGACTATTGTATTCATTAGGGTTCTCCAGAGAAATAGAACCAATAGGATGTACAAATAGAGACTGTTTTAGGAATTGGCTCATGAGATTGTGAAGGATGCCAAGTCCAAAATCTTGAGTAGGTCAGCAGGCTGGGGATCCAGGGAAGACTTTCAGTTTGTGTTCAGAGATGTCTTCTGACAGAATTTCCTCTTTTTCAGGCAACATCAGTCTCTTTCCTATTAAGACCCTTCTGTTTGGATGAGGCTCACCCACATTAGGAAGGGTAATCTTCTTTATTCAAAGTCTGCCCATTTAAATGATAATCTCATCGTTAAGTATCTCTTCACAGAGACTTCTAACTGGGTACTGTGGCTTTTATGTTGATGTATAAAATTAACCATCACAATTGTACACTTGTATGTGTTTGTGTATTTATATGTTATGGTTGAAAACAAATTAGCAAAATCCTTAATGAGGAAGAAGAATTTATCCAACTCTGAAACAGTACTTACTGAGCACCTATTTCCTGGCTATCACACTATAAAGAACATTCCAAGTTTATCAATTTCCATAATCTGAATGGGACAGTTCAAAGAGAGACAGATAGACTGTATACAAATAACTTTTAATGCAGAGGTTGTGACGGGTTCTGATGGAAGAAAGAGTTATGGACTCGATCATGTCCACCCCAGGGTCTGAGATGGATTTCAAAGAGGAGACACTTGAGCCCCATTGAAGAGGAAGAGGACTCAACCAGGAGGAGAAAGCTTAAGAAGACAGATATGAAGACATAAACATAGAGATGGGGTTTAAGGATTTGTAGGAACTCTAGTGAGATTGGAGTGTGGCATTCATGATGGGAAGAGATAGGAACGACTTCATAAGTCATGATATTTGGTATGGAAATTTGGGTTTCATCTTTAAGTTTCAAGAGTTGAGCAGTTGTGTTCCTGCAGAGCGAATGTGGAAGAATGTTCTAGGCTGAGTGGAAGGGAGGTACGGGGATATGAAGCAGCCAGCTGTGCCCATGAATTACAAGGACATGAGAGTAGAAGCAGGAGGGAGCATATTTAGAAAATGAGTGATAGGTTTGCAGGGGATAAAGACAGCATCAAAGGAAAGGACCTGAGCATAGTTCATCTTAGACATGAATTTTGAGATAGAGGGGACAAAAGTTGAAAAACTTTGTTATCTCACATGTCTTTTATAATGAATAAAATAAGTTGTAAGATCTCCTGATAAAATCAAAACAGGCAATAGTGTGGTTGAAGTTAAATACTGAAGCCTTGGGAAAACCTTCAGATGGAAAGGGGAAGCGAGGTGCCTGGGGACCGATGAATGTGAATGGCTGAGTGAAAAGAGGGTGCATTCTTCCCAGTGCGCTGGTGGTTTGTTTACTTTGGAGCAAACTTCCTAAAAGAAGGGATTCTATCTTTTCCACTCTGTAGCCCAATGCTTTAAATACAATTCAGGACAAGGTTCAGTTCAGTTCAGTTCAGTCGCTCAGTCGTGTCCGACTCTTGGCAACCCCATGAATCGCAGCACGCCAGGCCTCCCTGTCCATCACCATCTCCCAGAGTTCACTCAGACTCACGTCCATCGAGTCCATGATGCCATCCAGCCATCTCATCCTTGGTCGTCCCCTTCTCCTCCTGCCCCCAATCCCTCCTAGCATCAGAGTCTTTTCCAATGAGTCAACTCTTCACATGAGGTGGCCAAAGTACTGGCGTTTCAGCTTCAGCATCATTCCTTCCAAAGGTAGCTCCTATTAATTATAAAAGCTGAGGGTGGAGTTTGTCTAACCATTATCAGTTTATGGCTAAAACGGGACACAGAACTGGCAGGGACTCTGAGTTCACTGGCGTTTGCTCCCACCTGCTGAATAGAACTTTCCATGAACTAAATATTCAAGTTGTGAAGTGCCCCCAAGAAATTTATAAAAGATTATAAAAGAGTCAAGTTAAACATGTATGAGGTAGAATGAGCCCTGCCACTTCTCAGGGGACAAGGCTGAGCTAGCATTTCTTGTCCTTTGACAATCAAATATTATGGAAGTCTACTAAGCAGGTTTACTGGCCTAATTTGATTTTCTACTTCTTTCTCATTGTGTGTAATATAATCAGTTTTGAGGAAACTTGTGCAGCTCTGATTCTACTGCCACCAACATGTTTAGAAATTATTGAAAGGGCCAAAATAATGTTTTGATGGCAAGGCTTGTTTGACATGAAACCAAAACAGATGGCTCAGTGTATTTCTCCTGTTTTCTCCACATGATGTCAAATGATCACCTGACTGGGGCAGGAATTATGTGTGTGCATGAGTGTGTGTGTGAGTGGGGAGGGCTGGCAGGATAATCAAAGAGTTTTGTTATCCTTTTCTTTAAATAAATTGATGAAATTGTTGGTCAAGTCACTGTTGGGTGTTTTGGAGTCACACTAAGTGGGGAAATGAAATTCTATGATTTCTGGACAAAGTAGCTTAATTTCTTTAAAAGGCATCCCTGGTTCAGGAAGATTCCCTGGAGAAGGAAATGGCAACCCACTCCAGTATTCTTGCCTGGAGAATGCCATGGATAGAGGAGCCTGGAGGGCTGCGGTCCATAGGTTCAAAAAAGAGTCAGCACGACCGAAGGGACAAAGAAGCAAACAAGCAAGTGAGGTTAATAACTACTTGAAATTTGCAGGACAGTTTTCTGAACAATGTGAAATGCTATGTATAAATTAAGGTTCTTCTTCTATTAGCAGATGGCCATAAAAGCCTTCTGCTAGTAAAGATTTATTAAATTTGACTTATTTGAATTTTGCACCCAGAGCCTTGATCCTAAATTGTAAGCCTTCAAGGAAAATCTTAGAAAAGGCATTCTAATGAAATGTGCCACTTGAAGAAATGACTCACATCATGCCTCCAGGAATGTATGCATCTGGTGCTTATGAGGTCCCTGGGACAACAAGAGCACCCTGAGCATGCTATATCTTTTTAAAAGTTACAAACTCTGTTAGAAAAATAGATAAATCCTTTTCATAAGAAGGCATGGAGACCTCGGGTGTTGATTTACACCTTTTCCCTATCAAAACACAGGGGATAGGTGGCGCTGAGGATAGAGGATTTTATTTTGGCAACGGACCCAATTCCACTGTGTCACATTTGTTTCTTCCCAGTCTGATTTCTGTGACCAGTCATAAAAGGTACAGTCCACCTTTCCTAGATAACTAATGCTGGGAACATTGATTATACCTAGCTCCTTAAATTATGAAGATGACAAGTACATGAAATTTTTTGTGCAAGCACTTCTGTGACTGAATTAGCAAGCATACTGAGCTAAGCAGAAACTGAATGAATTCTACTGCTGGGTTCTACGCACCAAAATTTAATTAAGTTTCTGATCTAATGCCTCCCTTGTTTTATCGATTAGGGAAGTCATGAGTGGACCATGTCATTCTCAGAAGGACAGTGCAATTGTGAAATCCAAGCAGTCTGTATGTCTTTTTTTTTTTTTTTGCCTGAATGTTCCTTTCAAGTCTCATTAGATTATTATGAGTGTTACAGCTATACTAATCTTTTTTTCTGGGAAATGAACTTTTAAAACTGCACATTTTAAAAGTGACTTCTAGAGTTACCATGGCAGCTTCATTATAATGCACAGAGATGAGCATTATCACAGTTTGGCCTGATCTTTCCAGGGCTGTCAGGAAATGAGAATTCCACAAAAAGTGAATCCTCCAGTAGGGCTCATAAAACTTGCCAGATCAAGTGCCTAGTCTTTCAGTTTAACAATTTTAAATAAAAAGCTTTCTATCACATACTACTGCACACATCTCTGTTTCCTTCAATGTGTTCTTGAAGACTCAGGATCTCTGTTATCAATAGCTTATTGTACTTAGAGCTGCACAGAGTGCTGTTTGATTTTTTTAGTCTCCTTTTCCATTTCAGTTTGCCAGCAGTTTATGATGACCAGGGACACTAAGAATCATTTCAGACTCTGAAAGGGTTTTTGTCCTCTCAACTCCCAGCAAAGGTAGATCTATAAAGATATGTCACCTAGGGCATCTAGGTCCTTTGCTGAAGTCTTCAGGGGCAGAAATGACAGATTCATCACTAATATGCAATGCCATTGGTTCCAGAACCATCTTTCTAGAGGCACAATTGGTATTTTGTCCTGACTTCCTGCCCCTAGTCCAATATAATTACTCCTTGCCAATTTCTAGATTTAACATATTCTGATGGGCTTTTTCTTATCTCTGCACTGCGTACCTTAAGCAGTTCCTTACACAGAAGTTTCTAGGGCTCCAAACAAGGGGCTAAGACTCATCATTCATTGTGAAACTTAAGGACACAGGCCTGTTTAACCTCCTTGGGCCTGTTTTCTTATCTCTAAAATGATGTTTTTAAGATAGAATTCAATTATATACTTGGAGTACATAGTATGGTCTTCAGCTCATAGTAAGAATTCAGTCTGAAAGCAAATATATGTATGGAATGTGGTGGTGATTGTATGTAAAAACAAAAACAAAGCACCACAACTGATAAATGGCAGTATTGTAGAGTGTTTTAGGAACCTGAAGTTGTAGTGTGGTTTAATATTGACCTGCCATCAAACAGCATTTACTTGTCTGTGTGGTCTCTTTTTGTGTTTGTTACTGCTGTATAGTCTGTAATAAGACATTTGTGTACTCCATCCCATAAGTAAACTTGTAATGAAATTAAAGATTACAAGTCTTCAGCTCATAGTAAGAATTCAGTCTGAAAGCAAATATATGTATGGAATGTGGTGGTGATTGTATGTAAAAACAAAAACAAAGCACCACAACTGATAAATGGCAGTATTGTAGAGTGTTTTAGGAACCTGAAGTTGTAGTGTGGTTTAATATTGACCTGCCATCAAACAGCATTTACTTGTCTGTGTGGTCTCTTTTTGTGTTTGTTACTGCTGTATAAAGTCTGTAATAAGACATTTGTGTACTCCATCCCATAAGTAAACTTGTAATAAAATTAAAGATTACAAGTATCTAACATAAAGCACTGAGTTCAAATTGTGGGGGTAGTTTAATAAAAAAAAAGGGGGGGACTTTGGCTTCTGAGAGAAGCCATCTCATCATCTTAGGCCCTCCATTTCTTTATTTCTAAAGCACCAAGTACCTTCTTCCAAGATTAGAAAAAGATAAACTTTGTACCTAGTAAGCACACAATAAAGTTATTATCGTGTTTAATTTATAGATGTAATTACATATAAAATAAGAGCAACTGAAAAATGAAATCTGAATTCACTCCTGGCTGAATGTATGGCTCACCAGAAAGGATAGTGTGTAATTTATAGAGTGGAATTTTACACTATCACTAAAGCAGTGGATCAACAATCATATTACAAGTTAGGAGAACATCTCCCTCCCTTGCTCTTCCTTACGTGTTAAAAACAGTCCATTTATAATTGCATCAAAAAGAATAAAATACCCAAAACACCCAGGAATAAATCCAACTATAGAGGAAAAAGACCTGTAGTTAGAAAACTATAAGACGCCCTTGAAAGAAATTGAAGGCAACACAAACTAATGAAAAGATATACCGTTGAAAGAATAAATATTGTTAAAATGACGATACTATCCAAGGAAGTCTACAGATAGAAAGCATTCTCCATCAAAATACTAATGGTATTTTTCACAGAAATAGAACAAATAATTCTAAAATTTATATGAAAACACAAAAGACCCCGAATAACCTAAATAATCTTGAGAGAGAACAAAGCTGAAGTACCATGCTTCCTGATTTCAAACTACACTATGAAGTTGCTGTAATCAAAACAGTATGGTACTGGCACTAATAAAGACACATAGTGAGTAGTGAAGTCGCTCAGTTGTGTCTAACTCTTTGCAACCCCATGGACCATAGCCTACCAGGTTCCACCATCTATGGGATTTTCCAGGCAAGAATACTGGAGTGGGTTGCCATTTCCTACGCCAGGAGATCTTCCTGACCCAGGGATTGAACCGAGGTCTCCCACATGGTAGGCATTGTAGGCAGACGCTTTACCATCTGAGCCACCAGGGAAGATAACAAAGACGCATAGATCAATGGAACAGAATAGAGAACCCATAAATGAACCCGTATTTGTAAGGTCAATAATCTATGACAAAGGAATCAAGAACACACAGTGAGGGAAAACAGCCTCTTCAACAAATGGTGTTGGGAAAAATAGCTCCATGCAAAACAACCAAACTGGACTATTTTCTCATACTATATGTAAAAATGAACTCAAAATGAGTTAAAGACTTACATAAGACCCAAAACCATAAACTCCTAGAAGAAAACATAGGCAGTATACTCTTTGTCTGAGCAATACTTTTTCAAAATAAACAAGTAGGATTATACCAAACAAAGAAGCTTTTGCACGGTGAAGGAAACGATCAGCAAAATGAAAAGGCTACCTATTAAATGGAAGATGATAATAACAAATGATATTATCTCATAAGGAGTTAATAACCAAAATGTACTAAGAACACATGCAACTCAACATTGAAAAGCACGATTAAAATGGGCAGATGATGTGAACAGACATTTTTCACACAAATTGTCAGCTGGGAGAAAGATGCTCAACATTACTAATCTTCAGAGCAGTGCTAATTAGATCACAATGAAAGGTACTACATACCTGTGAGAATGGCTATTAAGCAAAAGACAACACATATCAAGCATTGGCAAGGATGTGGATAAAAGGAAATCTTATATACTGTTGATTAAAATGTAAATTGGGGCAGCCACTAAGGAAGAGTATGGAGGTTCCTCAAAGAAATTAAAAACAGAACTACTATGCAATTCAACTATTCCACTTCTGGGTACTTTTCCAAAACGAAAACAAAAACATTATTTTGAAAAGATGTGCACCCCTACCATGGAGTAGCAAATGGCAATCCACTTCAGTGTTCTTGCCTGGAAAATTCCATGGACAGAGGAGCCTGGCAGACTATAGGCCATGGAGTCACAGAGTCAGCATTCATTCATTGCAGCAGTATTTACAATAGTCAAGATATGAAAGTTACCTAAATGTTCATCCATAGATGAATGAATAAAGAATATATATGGTATATATAAAATGGAATATAGCTCAGCCATAATTAAGAATGAGATCTTGTCATTTACAAAAACATGAGTGAACCTAGAGGGTGTTATGCTCAGTGAAATAAATCAGACAGAGAAAGACATATACCGTATGATTTCATCTTATAGGTGGAATATAAAAGCAAAATAAATGGAAACAAAACAGAAATGTATGCATAGATACAGAAGCAAGTGGTTGCCAGAAGGGAAGAGAATCAGGAGATGAGTGAAATAAACAAGGGAAATTAGATACAAACTTCCAGTTACAAAATAAATGAGTCGGTGGTATGAGACATACAGCACAGGAAACATAATAATAATCTAATATCTTTGTATGGTGACAGATGAAAACTAGACTTATTATGGTGTTCATTTCATAATACAGAGAAATACCAAATCACTATATTATTCTCCAGGAACTAACATGCTATTGTAGGTTAATTATACTTTATAAACAAACTCATAGAAAAAAGATCAGATTTGTGGCTACCAAAGGCAGTGGCTGAGAGGAAGGGGGATTGTATGAAAGTGGTCAAAAGGTACAAACTTCTAGTTATGAACTAAATAAGTACAAGGGATGCAATGTAAACATGATTAATGTAATTAACACTGCTGTATATTACGTTTTAAAGTTATTAAGAGAGTAAATCCTAAGAGTTCTCATTGTAAGGAAAGAATTTTTTTTCTTTTTACTTCACGTCCCTATGAGATGACAGATTCAGTAGTCTTATTATGGTAATCGTTTCATGGTGCATGTAAAACAAATCATTATGTTCTATTCTATAAACTTACAGAGTGACGTGAAAGTCTCTCAGTCATGTCAACTCTTTGCAACCCCCTGGACTTAGTCCATGGAATTCTCCAGGCCAGAATACTGGAGTGGGTAAGCCTTTCCCTTCTCCAAGGGATCTTCCCAACCCAGTGATTGGACCCAGGTCCCCCACGTTGCAGGCAGATTCTTTACCATCTGAGCCAAAATGCTGCATGCTAGTTCAGTTCAGTCGCTCAGTCGTGTCTGACTCTTTGCAACCCCATGGACTGCAGCACACCAGGCTTCCCTGTCCATCACCAACTCCTAGAGCTTACTCAGACTCATGTCCATTGAGTTGGTGATGCCATCCAACCATCTCATCCTCTGTCGTCCCCTTCTCCTCCAGTTATATCTCAATAAAACTGAAAGAAAAAAAGAAAAATAGTAAATACATGGAGAAGATTCACATGTATCATTCACAAGCTGAAACAATTAAGCTTTCCACTACCTTCTACGACCTTTCTTGCTTCCTTCAAGTCTTGCCCAAATGGTGCCTTCACAACTGATAGCCCTACTTAACATGGCAGCCATCTACCTGCTCCAAACCCTGCACTTTATGGCACTAATCACTTCCAACCTACTATGCAATTTACTTCTTTTGGGTATTTATTTCTGATGTTTCCACACAAGGATGTAAGCACCACAAAAGTAGATTTTTCTTTTTCTTTACAGTTCAGTTCAGTCGCTCAGTCGTGTCCGACTCTTTGCGACCCCATGAATCGCAGCATGCCAGGCCTCCCTGTCCATCACCAACTCCCAGAGTTCACTCAGACTCACGTCCATCGAGTCCGTGATGCCATCCAGCCATCTTATCCTCAGTCGTCCCCTTTTCCTCCTGCCCCCAATCCCTCCCAGCATCAGAGTCTTTTCCAATTTGTCAACTCTTTGCATGAGGTGGCCAAAGTACTGGAGTTTCAGCTTTAGCATCATTCCTTCCAAAGAAATCCCAGGGTTAATCTCCTTCAGAATGGACTGTTTGGATCTCCTTGCAGTCCAAGGGACTCTCAAGAGTCTTATCCAACACCACAGTTCAAAAGCATCAATTCTTCAG
>SJYX01004370.1:141753-156134 GCA_006410675.1 Oreotragus oreotragus
CTGCAGTCACCATCTGCAGGGATTTTGGAGCCCCCCAAAATAAAGTCTGACACTGTTTCCACTGTTTCCCCATCTATTTCCCATGAAGTGATGGGACTGGATGCCATGATCTTCATTTTCTGAATGTTGAGCTTTAAGGCAACTTTTTCACTCTCCACTTTCACTTTCATCAAGAGGCTTTTTAGTTCCTGTTCACTTTCTGCCATACGGGCAGTATCATGTATCTTAAATACCTAAAGCAGTACCTGGCATTGAGTGACATTTATTGATTATATGAACAAAGTTTTACTATTGCTTCTCAGACCCTCTATCTATCTATATATATACAATTCAGTATTATTTGGGAACTAAAGTTACAAAAGTTATTATATACTAATTTTAATTAATAATAAATTAGCAATATAAATTATAAGGTAAAACAAAGCAAGTCTGTTTTTATTCATTATTTTGAGCCCTTAATTTTCTTTTTTGCAACAAAAACTTCTGGTTTTAGTTGAATCATAATCCTGTCTTTATTTGGTCACTCTGCAGTAATGTTTTCTGCACAAGGATCTTAACAGAACGTTGAGTGTCTTTTTGACTTTCTGTGTTTGGATTAGATTTCCTCAAGGACATGTTCTCCCATACCTGTCCTGCTCAGAGAGTTTACATGGAGTGCCATAATCTTGAGGACAGTAAATACCCCTGGTAGCTGGAAACATTTTGTGTTTCTAGGTAACACCACAAAGGTGGCCTCAATTAGTGTTCCTTAAGTTTTTCCCGGGGCTCCCAGGTGGTGCAGAGGTAAAGAATCCCCCACATGCCCATGCAGAAAACAAAAGAGACACAGGTTTGACCCTAGGTTGGGAAGATTTCCTGAAGAAGGGAATGGCAACCCACTCTGGATTTCTTGCCTGGAAAATCCCACGGACAGAGGAGCCTGGTGGGCTCACAAAGAGTCATGCAACTGAGCATGCAAACTTTTTATGTATGCAAATTAGCTGGGGGCCTTGTAAAAATGCATATCAAAAGTAGATAGACCTCCAGTAGGGCTCTAGATTTTCATCTCTAATCAAAGCCCAGGTGATATTGACACTGTCAATGCAATAAATATTCCTTGCCTAACAGGGATCTAGGTTAAACTTTTTTATTGTCAATTAACCTGTTTCCTACCTGAATTAAACTTGTTTGATTTATTAAAGGGCAACAAGGAGAAAGCATACACTGGGCTTCCCTGGTGGCTCAGTGGTTAAAGCATCTGCCTGGAATGCAGGAGACCCAGGCTCGATCCCTGGGTTGGGAAGATCCCCTGGAGAAGAAAATGGCAACCCACTCTAGTACTCTTGCCTGGAGAATTCCAGGGAGGGAGGAGCCTGGTAGGCTACAGTCCATGGGGTCCCAAAGAGTTGGACATGACTGAGGGACTTCACTTTCACTTTCACTTTTCTTTCATAGTTTAAATTGTCTGGCAACACTTTTACTTAGTAATATTAACCATGAATTTCAAGTTCGTGTACAATAGCACTTACCAAAAAACAGGAGAATGTTAGTTTTTAGGAACAATCTAAAGACAGGTGTAGATTTTATTCTCTAACAATGTTCAAATTTAAGATTGTAATGAGCCTCGCTGAAAAGTGAAGCTGGAAATGGCAGATTTGTTTTGATGGAGACCGAGAGTTTCAAGTATGTGTGAAAGACTTGACATGTCTTTGAAATTCTGTGCTGTGAAAACCCAGGAGTCAGGAAACGAGCCCAGCCAAGTGATTCCACTCTAAAGATGTCAGAGTCCATTCTCTGAGCTGTCCAAACGTCCCTTTCAGAGATGAAGGGGGAAGGGCCTCAGTCTTCCTGTAGCCAGTAAACCAAGAGCACTTTTTTTTTTTCGTGTAAATCAGTCACTGTTCCTTAAAGAAACGCATTCTTCCTCTCCTGAAGGCAGCTGGAACTTGGATCTTTTCTTCCAGCTCAGGTTTTGTTTTCTCAGACATTGGAGAGGAGGACTATTGAAATTAATTGGTCTTCATTCTCTTCAGGAAAATGAACTAGCTTAGAAAACGGAAGAATTGGGGTGTGTATGTGGAAGAGAGACCCTAACGCTGGTGTCCCAGGCACCTCACAGTTCCTTGGTTTGAGTCGGACTGATGAGCCAGTCCCCTCTCTGACCTAACTGCTGCGGGGGACGTGGGCTGTTCTGAGGCCCCCCCCCCCCCGCCACGGTCACTGGGAGAGACGGTCTGCTGACCAAGCATTCTCCTAGCTGTTTGTAACTGTCTTCACTCAAGTTCTTACTTAATCCAACCTGATGCAATCTGAGTGGAAACAGACTGTGTTCCCTTTTATCTTAAAAAAATTTTTTTTGTAATATCACTGTGGCCGGAGTAGTTAGGGCAACTTGGAGAAGACAATAAGAAAATCATGGTTTAACTGGGGATTGTAATGTGACAGAGTGTGAAGCTTCTTATTGTCATACAAGTGCACTGACATTGAAGTATTTGCCTTTGAAATTAGGTAAACTGAGCTTAAAATTTTCAGAGGGGCAAATTAGCATGTAGTATCTCAAGATCTCATAATTCTCCTTTCAGTATATCTGTTTCCTGAAGGAAAACTGGCAGATCATGTTGCATCTAAAAGTTGAGATCCTCTGTGACAAAATCAACCACAATAGTCAATGTAACACTCTAAAGCAGGGATTCTTAAAGTTGGAATTATTACCAGAAGCTTCAGCAATTACACAGAGCATTTGTACAGTTTACTGGGAGAGGGTATATTAACTTTCATCAGATTGTCAGATGGTTTTTTGTAATTTTCCCAAAAAGGTGAAGAACCATCTCACTTGTATCTCTCAAAATAAATGTTTGTAACATTGAGCTAAATATTCCATTTCCAGGAATCATACTAATGAACAATTTCCAAGTTGTTTGTAATAGTGAAAGAAGAGGAAAAAACCTTAAAGTATTCATCAATAGAAAATAGTTAAAAATATTATAGCATATTTATATTACAGAATACTATATGCGCATGCTTAGTCTCTCTGTCGTGTCTGACTTTTTATGACCCTTTGGACTGTAGCATGCCACGCTCCTCTGTCCTTGGGATTTTTCAGGCAAGAATACTGAAGTGGGCTGTCATTTTCTCCTTCAGGGGATCTTCCTAATCCAGGAATCAAAACCATGTCTCCTGAGCCTCTTGCATTGCAGGCAGATTCTTTACCCACTAAGCCATTAGGGAAGCTATTGTGAAACCTATACTGCCAACAACAATAATGAGGTTCATGGGGGAGAACGCATACATGTACATATATGACTGGTCACTTTGCTTTATGCCTAAAACTACCACAACATTGTTAATCAACTATACTCCAGTATAAAATAAAAAAGTTTAAATAAAAAAATAATAAGGCTCATATCAAAAATTATCTAAGATATCTTGTTAACTTAAGGGCCTTCTGTTCTTTAGGTGATCAATTAAGAATCCATGATATGCTCAACACTGTGTTTGATACCAGGGATAAAAGTAAGGAAGTGCCTTTTTCTAGTTTCATTTCACTTAAAGTCTAGATGAGATTAATATGTATTTATAATATGTGGATAAAGATGTAAGTGCTAGTGTTTTCTTGCATGTGTATATTTTCATATATATATCAAAAGTTGGGAACAAAATAAATCAAGAAAAATGATTTTATTATCAGGGATTTGAAAAGAGGTAAGAGATGTTCAATTGTTCTTACTTTGTTTGAATTTACTTAAAAGCATCTATTTCTTTTGTAACACTTAAATGTTTTTAACCATTTACTTAAAATTCACTTTGGGGAAAGTATTGTTTTTAAGCTGAGTATATAGCTAACCATCAGAGTCCTCATATAGTAACAAAACAACTTGTAAGTTTCATTTTTTTTAATAAAATTTTGACTTATGCTAATATGCCAATTTATAAAAGAATCTGCCTGCCAATGCAGGAGACGCAGGCTCAATCCCTAGGTCAGGAAGATCCCCTGGAATAGGAAATGGCAACCTACTCCAGTATTCTTGCCTGGAGAATCCCATGGACAGAGAAGCCTGGTGGGCTACCAGGGGGTCTCAAAAAGTTGGACATGACTGAGAGACAGCACACACACACCAGCCAGTTTAACTATCTTTTTGTATTTAAGACAATATCTAAAACTATGTCTCTATTCTATTCCCATATAACAGTGATTACACATGAAACCCTCTTCTCTTCGGGTATAGGGAAGACATATCAAGTAGTGTCAAGCCACAGTGTTATTTGGTAGACAAAATACTGACATCAATCTGGAAGAATTAATAGTTATTTGGGTTAAGTTCCAAAGTGTTTTGTTCAGTATCTAACCACCAACCACATGCTCTTGGAGACCTTTTCGGCTGTGTTCAATTCTCACAAGCATATTTTTTTAACTCTCTAAAACTCAGGGATCAATGCTTGAGTGCAATTTATATCATATTTTACTGATGTCGGCTGTGTTCAATTCTCACAAGCATATTTTTTTAACTCTCTAAAACTCAGGGATCAATGCTTGAGTGCAATTTACATCATATTTTACTGATGTAAATCTCTGTGGGAAGGGCTAGGGCTTCTCTCATAGCTCAGACAGTGAAGAATCTGCCTACCATGCAGGAGACCGAGGTTTGATTCCTGCGTAGGGAAGATCTCCTGGAGAAGGAAATAGCAACCCACTCCAGTATTCTTGCCTGGGAATTTCTTGCCCATGGACAGAGGAGCCTGGTGGANAGACATATCAAGTAGTTTCAAGCCACAGTGTTATTTGGTAGACAAAATACTGACATCAATCTGGAAGAATTAATAGTTATTTGGGTTAAGTTCCAAAGTGTTTTGTTCAGTATCTAACCACCAACCACATGCTCTTGGAGACCTTTTCGGCTGTGTTCAATTCTCACAAGCATATTTTTTTAACTCTCTAAAACTCAGGGATCAATGCTTGAGTGCAATTTATATCATATTTTACTGATGTAAATCTCTGTGGGAAGGGCTAGGGCTTCTCTCATAGCTCAGACAGTGAAGAATCTGCCTACCATGCAGGAGACCGAGGTTTGATTCCTGCGTAGGGAAGATCTCCTGGAGAAGGAAATAGCAACCCACTCCAGTATTCTTGCCTGGGAATTTCTTGCCCATGGACAGAGGAGCCTGGTGGACTATAGTTCATGGGATGCAGAGTCGGACACAACTGAGCAACTAACACACTCCACGAAAGATAGTGTGCCTATTTGGTGATCTTGTCATTCATTAGCTTTTCCATGAAAAGAATGCATGTGCATTGGTTCAGCTGCCATGGGGAAGCATGACAGGAGAGCTGACGTGGAGGAGTCCATGAATGGTATCTGAGCACTACCTAAAATGTTGTAAAGAAGCATATGAGAAAAACGACTCTGATATGTCACCTTCAGCGATTAACACCACTGATGTTCATCACCATCAGTTCTCGCCTTCTGAGGGCATAGGAGTGTCACACATTCCAGCCACCTTGCATTTTGGTGGGGTCACAGGCTAATTCTGGCCAAAGGATGGGAAATAAACTAATGTATATTGATCCCAAGCTAAAACCCTCGATGGATAGAGAAAACCCTTCCCACACACCTTTTCCCTTCCATGGTGATTCCGAAAGCCACCACAGAGGGAATCACACAGCTAGCTGCAAGGTGAAGCTGCATCATGGTAATATCTTTGTCAACCTGGACCCCTGAGTGGCTTCACGGACACTCGCTGCCCTTGGAAAGTGGCCAGGACTATGAGCATAGTCAACAGGCCTACGTTGTAACAACCGAGACATCAGTGGTATTTCTTCCTGTTGCAAATACAACCTGTTTTGACTAACATAGCCATACTCATGTCCAATCATATTTCAGTTTTTTTAATTTAGCTTAGTTTAAAAGATTAATTTTTAAGAGTCTGATATGTACCAGGCACCGGGTTGGGTGCTAGGAATACAAGATGGAAAATTTCTGTTCTAAAGGAGCTATTTCATTATAACCACTCAGAGTGCTGCTAAAAAATAAGAAATTCCTCAAATCAAATTCAGATTTATTGGAAGAGAATGTCTAGGCATGAGCACCTAGAACAAGCTAGTCAACTAAGACTTGGTCATCTTTGTGTTTGGATTGATCCAATGGTAGATAAGGACACAAGGTTATTTTGACTTTGTGTTTGGATTGATCCAATGGTAGATAAGCACACAGGGTTATTTTGACTCCTTCCTATAGATGTAAAGGCAGGCTGTTGTATCTGCCTTATGAGAACTGTGAGACCCCTGCTAGAGTTCTGCTTAACTGACTGGCCCATACTGGGCCCACACCATTCAGTCATGTGTCTGGGGCAGGACTATTTCAATGACTGCACAAAGACAATTTTGCTTAAAACAAAAGTAAGATCTCCGTTTCCAGAATGAATGGAAGAATTGAAGAGATTTTTCACTGTCATAGAACTTTTGCTAATTTAAATTAAAAGAAAAACACTGATTTTTTTACTGACTATAAATTTCTATTCATAATTTATAAATGTATACATTTTAAACACCAGTAACAGGGTTGTGGTGCAGTGGCTGGAGTGGTAATAAATATTTTGAAAGTAGCTTCTTAAATCAGGATTTGGGTATGGAATCAGAAACCACTAAGCTTTAAACATTCATGTGTTAAAAGAAACTGAAACAGACGGAATTCTTACTCTTCTCTCAGGAACATTTCAGCTCTGTCCACGCTAGGAAGACGTTCTTGTCCCTGTCTTCAATAGGACGGTATGAGCTTTTGCCACATTCGTGCCTTTGTTCTATCTAGTACTGATCCAAATCAAATGCACTTTGCAGATCAATAAATAATTATCATTCACAGAATTTATTTGTACCCATTCCCATCACTTAGCTGTCTGCAGTCTGTCAACTTCATTTAGGCAGATTTTAGAATTTGAATTAACATAATTGCAAATAGCTTCTTATGATCCATAAAGGGTCTTATGAAATGGGAATGCAGGAAAGCCCTCTTTTTATAGTCCTGATGACAGCAGAAACTGGAATTATCTGGAACATAAACAAAAACTTAGCTCAACAGTCTCAATTTCCAGATCCACTGTATATCGATTTTCCATCAAGAAGATGTACAGTTCTTGGAACATGCTGCCTGTATTCTTACTTATTTATATATTTATTTACTCATTCATTCATTTTACAGTGGGGTGGCTATGGCTGCCAAATAAAATAAGTTTCTGGAGTAGTAGAATATATCAATGCCTTTAAAATGTGCACCTAGTATAGGAAAACACTCCTTTAGGAGTTAGGAAAAAATATTATGGGATAGATGATTCTTGTCTACTGTGAGCTTTGCATGGAGATGAATATGCATACCTATAACTCACTAAAAAAAATAAGTTTTTGGAAT
The DNA here is from genome assembly GCA_006410675.1 of Oreotragus oreotragus. Taxonomy (NCBI): domain Eukaryota; kingdom Metazoa; phylum Chordata; class Mammalia; order Artiodactyla; family Bovidae; genus Oreotragus; species Oreotragus oreotragus. Next base: position 149,133 of record SJYX01004370.1, read on the forward strand.
TAGTCAGGATTCCACAGTAGATGAAGTACTCTAGGTTCAGGGCAATGGAAATGTACCAAGAAATCATACACTGCTACCTAAATCCTGTTCAAGCTCATCTTCTGATACCTTTTTTTTTTTTCCTCCCTGTTAAAATAGCTCAGTTGTAAAGAATCCACCTGCAGTACAGGAAACCCTGGTTCGATTATTGGGTTGGGAAGATCCCCTGGAGAAGGGAAAGGCTACTCGTTCCTGTATTATGGCCTGGAGAATTCCATGGACTGCATAATCCATGGGTTGCAAAGAGTGGATAAGGACTAAGCGACTTTCACTTTCACTTCAGAGAGAAATAGTAAAGTAGTCATAGAGTCAACTTCCTATAGACAGCTTAAAATAAAAAATAAAAAAACACTGTAGCGAGACAATAACTTAATTCAGAAGTTCTAAACATTGGAGATTCATGTGGTGAATACTAACATAGTCAAGGCTCTGAGAGGTCCTGTGGAAATGGCCCATATTTCCTAAATGTATTCAAATATTTTTCAACCTCCAACTAACTTCCCACAGAATACATTGAAAATAAGACCACATTAGCTCCCCAGACTCAGCTCTTGCCATTCCAGACCTTAAAATTGGGTCATAGACTCACATCTTTCCATCTCCACAGTTTTTACACATACTGTTCTTTTTACCTATATTTTGTTTTATTTTCCTTAAAATTTTTTCCCCTTTCTTATTATTGCTATTCCAGGTTTAATGGGATAAACCTTGCCTGTAGTCTGGGTCACAGCTTAGCTGTAATTTTTCCTGGGAAGCTTTTCCTAAAGCCCCAATTACAAACAGCATGCTGTTTGTCCACTTAATCCCACATCTCTTCATAACTGCAAACACCTTTAGTTGTAATTGTGTGTTTAATGATATTGCTTTCCTGCTGGATGTTAACCTCCACAGACCTGCATGCTCTGTTGTCTTATTCAATATTTTAGCTGCAGCATCTCACGTGGTTCTTGGCACATCTTAAATACTAAATAGATAATTATTAAACTAAAATGAATGTCTTGAACCACTGGTTTATAGAAATGTTCTTGAGACTTTCAGATTAAGAAAGCCACAGATTTGAAGTAAATTGTTATACTTTTTGACCTGAGAAAATTACACTGGGCTATATAAATTGCTTCATTTTATTTTACTTTATTTTTTGCTTTATCTTTTAATTTTTTAGTTTTACTTTATGTATATGCCTAAACAGCAACCCACTCTAGTGTTCTTGCCTGGAGAATCCCATGGACAGAGGGGCCTGGTGGGCTGCAGTCTATGGTGTTGCAAACAGTCGGACATGACTAAGCAACTAACACACACACACACACACACACACACACACCCTGAGGTCACAGTATAGTTTACCAGCTAAAGCCAGAGGTTTCTAGACTTTAAGAACTGTAACACCTTGCTTTACTTGACGTAATTGCATAATATGCTCATTTCTCCCTAATAAAAGCCACGTAGTTCACATTTACTTTTAGATAAGTTTCTATGGACATGTTTATGCACTACGTGTGCTGTGCTCAGCCACTCAGTCACTCCGTCATGTCCAACTCTTGGCAACCCCATGGACTGTAACTCGCCAGGCTCCTCTGTCCATTGAATTCTCCAGGCTAGAATACTGGAGTGAGTTGCCATTCCTTTCTTTGGGGGATCTTACCAACCCAGGGATCAAGCTTTGGTCTCCCACATTGCAGGCAGAATCTTTACCATCTGAGCCCCGTTTATGCACTATGCTGCTGCTGCTGCTAAGTCGCTTCAGTCATGTCTGACTCTGTGCAACCCCATACATGGCAGCCCACCAGGCTCCCCCATCCCTGGGATTCTCCAGGCAAGAACACTGGAGTGGGTTGCCATTTCCTTCCCTAATGCATGAAACTGAAACGTGAAAGTGAAGTCGCTCAGTCGTGTCCGACTCCTAGCGACCCCGTGGACTGCAGCCTACCAGGCTCCTCCGTCCATGGGATTTTCCAGGCAAGAGTACTGGAGTGGGGTGCTATTAAACTACTGAGATGTCCAACGGAATGCTTTCGAGCATCAGGTAGGCTTGAGCCTGGTTTGTGATTCTTACTCTATTTCTAGTATCCAGGGAAAGTAAATCTTGACTCTCTGAGGACACAGCCACCAAGAAGTATATCTAGATAACTGATATTTCTTAAATGTTTTAATGTGACTGCTATGGAATAATATCATGGCTAATGTCCTGACCAGTCTTTGTTCTTGGAATAATTAGAAAACTCTGACATCTTTCAGCAGTCTGTCGCAGTACTTCAGTTTCTCTGGAAAATGTTTAATACTGAACCTCTGTGATGGTTAATTTTATGTGTCATCTTGACCAGGCTAAGAGATACCCAGATAGCTGGTAAGATATTATTTCTGGGTGTGACTGCAAGGGTGTTTCCAGGCAAGATTAGCCTGGTTTGGTAGACTGAGGGCCTGGCTAGCACATAAGGGTGGAGAAAGGGAAAATTTGGTCTCTGTCAATTCTGGGATATCCGTCTTCTGTCCTCAGACACTAGCTCTCCCGTTTCTTAAGTCTTCAGGCGCAGCCTAGGACTTAGACCATCAAATCCCTGGTTCTCAGCCCTTCGGCCTTGAACAAAAAACACACCTCTCATTATCTTGGGCCTCCAATTTGCAAAGGGCAGATCATGGGACTTTTCAGCCTCCCTAGCTGAGTGAGCCAACCCCTCCTAATAAGGCTTTTTCTATGTATCTATCTATCCCCCATTGGTTCCGTTTCTCTGGAAAACACTAGTACAGCCTCTTCATAGATTGACTTATTTATTGTTAGTATTTGAGCAAAAGTGGATAATTTCTGAGAAATATGGATATAGATATTGTGAAAAAAGAAATGCTGTGGCTATAAATTAAAATGGCATAGATGAGAAGAGAGATTATATTTGGCAGCAAGAGTTGTTACAATGAATTATAAAACGACACCATCATTTAGTAGTGAACAAAGCAGTGCACGTACTTGAGAGTCAGTAGAAATTTTCCATCTTTGGAACTGAATCTTTAATGCTTTCTAGTGGAGAAGGCAATGGCACCCCACTCCAGTACTCTTGCCTGGAAAATCCCATGGATGGAGGAGCCTGGTGGGCTGCAGTCCATGGGGTCACTAAGAGTTGGATATGACTGAACAACTTCACTTTCACTTTTCACTTTCCTGCATTGGAGAAGGAAATGGCAACCCACTCCAGTGTTCTTGCCTGGAGAATCCCAGGGACGGGGGAGCCTGGTGGGCTGCCGTCTATGGGGTCGCACAGAGTCAGACACGACTGAAGCAACTTAGCAGCAGCAGCAGCAGTGGTTATATCTACATGATTGCCTCTGCCTGGTGAAAGCATTTTCTGAAATACATTTATGTGATTTAGAAAAAGATATGGTATTTTCTATGAGCTGTCTGGAGCCCCAGTTTCATATTTGGATGTGAAAATCAACAGACTAAAGAGAAAAATAAGCAAAACAACTTCAAAACAGGATTTAGAAGCATTGTTTCATAAAATTTAGGGGGAAAATGAATAAAATTTTAAAAATAAAATTCATTAAATTGTTCAGAGTGGTTATCTATGATAGATCTTTGTTACTATTATAAATTTTCAGAATTATTTATAGTGGCAAGGACTTTCAAAATTTAATACAGCTTCTTTTAGTCACTTTCAATTACACAATTAAGGTGTGCATTAATTTTATAATTGAATACAATTATAGTGCTTTGTTTTTTAAAAAAAATATTAGGATGAATTGTTTAGATTAAATATGAGTGCTATATGCATAATGTAAGAACTTAACCTCTGTACTATCCCTAGAACATGTACTTTTACATGAAAGAGTATTAAGGTCTACAGATCCCAGCATCAGTGCCCTGAGAGCATTCTATAACTGCTTACACACTGTCCCTACCCCCACCCCAACCTCCCATACACATATCCTCTGTCTCTGCCCTAATGTGTCATAAAAACCTGTCTCCCTCAATTATCCTCTTTAACATCTCCACAGCATACTCATAAAACTACCTTCCTCATCTTTTGAACCTCTCTTCTTAGGCACATGTAAACACACTCAGAAGCACAGAATTTTCATCCATCACAATAAAGAACACTGTTGCATGGATAGACAGTCTGCCTTTCACTTAGCCCTCCTCTTATCATTTACTAAAACTTATTAATGGGTAGTTGAAAGGGAAAAAGCTCAAACAGAAACCTACCCATAGAAAGTGAAAAATGGCCCTCCATCTTTCTTATATGCATCAAGCTAATTACAATAATAAATAAAATATGAATATTGGGAATAAACCAGATCAATTATTTCCCATTATTATTTAGTATAAATGTTTCATAGTGAGAGATTATAACATACATGCATATGTGTACCATTACCAACAACAGTGTGCTAAAACTATTTCAAAATAAAATATTTTTACAAATAAAAGGAAGAGAAGGAAAACCTGAAGCAACATGAGGAAGCAGAGAGCAAGGGAGAAGGTGAAAACAAGTGAAATGGGATTTTAAGGACCAAGAGACAGAGAACCTTCATACATTAAAAGTACGATCATGCCTGCATTTGTATTTGGCTGACAATTTGTAGCAATCAGTTTTTAGTACTAAGATATATTAATAAGGACTTATGTGCCTCCAAGTCAATTAAGTTTGATTTATTAATGCATAATTCAGTATTGTTGTATATAGCAGAATGCTTAAAAGGATTTTAAAATTGTGTCTTCTGATGTGGCCTGAAATATTTCAAGGAAACACCCACTGTCAAGCGAGTGAAAATGAATAATTATGGGAGCCCTAAAACCCCACAGTTGAGCAGACAAGACAGCTGCTATTATTAAGCACTCCAAATTGAAAGTATGGATTCTACCATTATAAGAACAAAGACAGTGCTGTGATAATTATGGAAATGCTATAGCTTCCATTTTTGCTAATGTTTTCAGTGGAATATTTAAAGCCACAAAAGGTTAAGATAGAGAGCTCAGTCTCTGTATCTTGTTACTCACTTAGATGAATGCAATTTTTTTTTTTTTTTTACCAATTGTAGTCATAACAGAGCTTGCAATCCCTGCAACATCACGATAAGAAAGCAACAATTTGGGCAAAGAAATTAAATGATAATAAACATGGTGTAGACTCAGTGGGGGTGATATTGTTTAATGTCAGTGGTGATNTTTTTTTTTTTTTTTTACCAATTGTAGTCATAACAGAGCTTGCAATCCCTGCAACATCACGATAAGAAAGCAACAATTTGGGCAAAGAAATTAAATGATAATAAACATGGTGTAGACTCAGTGGGGGTGATATTGTTTAATGTCAGTGGTGATTGAAATTACCTTCTAGATGACTGAAGCTTTGTTGGCCTCATCTGTTTATATTAATTTCTCCTTTTCAAAGTCCATTATCTTAAATTGCATGTTATATAACTCGTGCCGCCTCCCTCCAGCCGACAGCACCACTTCTAAAGCAACTTGATGAAGCATATTGTAGGAAAAAAATATCTTCCCTAGGGTCAGCATCCAAGGAGATTACAATCTTGAGACAGCAATGGGAATGGATTAAACTTTGTACAATTTTCTTTTGTCGCGTGAATTGAATCCTGTTGTGCTATTTTCTGTGCTCCTTTCAATCTCTGTCACAAAAATGATCTCCAAAAATGTTAGCACTGCTTAAGCAGCCCTGGCCTGGATTTAACCCACTCAGGATTTTACAGTTTGATTGGCTCTGAATTTCCTTCCCTGAGAAAACAAAGGAAGGAGACTGGGGCAAACGTACCCAGCCGATGACAGAATGCGGAAAAGGTCACTGTCTTTTGGTTCGGGCAGGCTTAACAGGGACAGTAATGATCTTCATGTTGTATGATCACATACAAAAAAAATTGGAAGGGAAGGGGAAATGTCACAACATAAACCCAGTCTGGTAAGAGCACTTGCACTCCTGTGCAAGAGGGAGACGGAACGAGTACAAAGGTCCCGGCTTCAGGTTTGCAGATTCCAGTCGCAGGCTCTTCCTCAGATGTCAGATTTTCCATGTTTTCGTTCACTGCCACTCTTACCTCTGAGGTTAAGATGGAGTCACTCAAACATCGGTGGCACCACAGACTCTAAACATTGCCTTGAAACGACCAGCACCAACAAGAAAACAAAATCACGCTTGTTAGGAAGGAAAATAAGAGAATCACTCCTCAGAACTCGATTTTGTTTTGATCTCCAGAGTGTCTTTGAAGTCAGGCGAAGCTGCTGCATACAGTGCCGTCTTCAGAACTTCGGTCGCATGCAAATTAAACTCATTTTGTTCAAGCTGAAAAGTAAAATACGTTTGTTGCTTATTTTTATATTGACTTCAAATAATTCCATGACCACCAATAAATAATTTCTCCAAGTAAAAATCCCTAAAACTCACACCATTAAAGTACAAAGCAATAAAGAACTACATGCTTTAACTCAGCTGAAACTTAACATTGTTCATCTTTTATTATATGACCTTGTTTTATAATAATTAATTTGCAGGAACATGTTCTACAAGTGGCACATGTTTTCCAAGTACCTACTTGGTCCACAGGATCTGAGGTAAGGAAACCAAGGTTATAGGTGTTAAAATCTTGCTGGGTGAGCTATTTTTACCACATGATATCAGACACCAGCATTACCCCGTGGACCATAGATTTACTCTGTGTCACTTTCTTAGGAACAACTTGGAAATAATCCCATTAGACTTTACTCCTATCAAAAATCACTAGAGGAACCCCCTGAATCTTTCTGAAAAATAGACTTGCCAACAGACTGCTTTTCAGATCCCCTTTACTTTGTTTTACATGCCATGTTGATCCACATCTGAAATAGTTTATACAATCATATGGTACTTCAACCAGAGTGGTCACAAAATGACTTAAATGGTATTCTATTCAGACCTTAGCCCTTTTTTCACTCAGGAGTTTACCTAGAAATAAAAACTGCTGGAACTGAAGAGCCAACCCATAATA
>SJYX01004370.1:160320-182218 GCA_006410675.1 Oreotragus oreotragus
CCGGGAGATGGTGATGGATAGGGAGGCCTGGCGTGCTGCGATTCATGGGGTCGCAAAGAGTCAGACACGACTGAGCGACTGAACTGAACTGAACTGAACCATCCCTAGTGGGATTCTGCCTAGCTTCTTAATAATTAAATCACCTGAGTAATCATAAAACTTAAAATCTGCTCACCTTTGTACCTCTTTTGCTTAGTAAACAAGCATTCACATCTAGCTATATATTACAGAATTATCTTCAAAGATCAGTTCTTTTTTTCTCCGAAGCCAAAGAATGATTAATCCAGATAAGACATAACTTGAGAGAAAGTGTCTCATTAATTACAATCTTAAATTGAACATAAGATTGTCTTTAAATAGTAATGTAATGCAATTTTTATACAATACACACGAACATATGAAGTACCCATAACTTGTTACCTGAATGAATTAATTAATCAATACAGTATTACTAAGTACTAAGTAAAACTCCATTTTGAGGACTTCCCCAGCAGTCCAGTGGTTAAGACTCTGAGCTTCCACTGCAGGGGACATAAGTTCGATCCCAGGTCAGGAAACTTAGATCCTGCATGCCACATATTGTGGTCAAAAAATAAAAATAAAATAAAATTCCATTTTGGACTCATGAGTTAAGCCAAAACATAAATAACATTCCCAATATGCTTTCTTATTATAGAAAGATTATGAAAAGACCCTCATTAATCATGCTAATGTAGATAATTATAAAATTATTAAATTTAAATATTCTTGGTATACTTGGTATATTTAAAGTTAAATACACTTGTGTGCCTGGTGGGGTTCCCAGGTAGCACTAGCGGTGAAGAACCTACCTGCCAATGCATGTAGATGTAGAGATGTGGATTCGATCCCTGGGTCAGGAGGGAGGGTCCCTACTCCCCTGGGGGAGGGCATGACAACCCACTCCAATAGTCTCGTCTGGAGAACCCCATGGACAGAGGAGCCTGGTGGGCTATAGTCTTCTTGCTTTGGAGAAACCCGTGGACAGAGGAGCCAGGCAGGCTACAGTCCATGAGGTCGCAAAAAGCTGGACATGACTGAAGAGACTTAGCGCATGAGCCTGGTACTGTTGTTCAGACTGCATATCTATATTAAATACTTTCCTCCTNAGGAGCCTGGTGGGCTATAGTCTTCTTGCTTTGGAGAAACCCGTGGACAGAGGAGCCAGGCAGGCTACAGTCCATGAGGTCGCAAAAAGCTGGACATGACTGAAGAGACTTAGCGCATGAGCCTGGTACTGTTGTTCAGACTGCATATCTATATTAAATACTTTCCTCCTCACAACAACTGTACGATGTGTTGTACCATTTTGGAAGCTAAGGATCTTGTTAAATGACTTGCCCTAGGATACAGATGACTTTGCACGAATGCGTGTGTGCTCAGTTGCTCAGTCGTGTCCAGCTCTTTGTGACCCCCATGGCTGTGGCGCGCCAGGCTCCTCTGTCCACGGGATTTCCTAGGCAAGAACAATGGACGGGGTTGCTGTGCCCTCCTCTAGGGGATCTTCCCGACCCACAGACCGAACCTGCCGCTTCTGCCTTAGGGCAAATTCTTTACCGCTGTGCCACCTGGGAAGCCCACAGATAACTTTGTAATTCATGAATATAAGATTCTATTAACTAAACTAATGAGTAAGAAGATCAGGTGTTTTGACAAAAGTTCAGAATTATAGACTTGTCATAGTACTTTGCTGTAAGTACTAGAAACATAAATTAACCTAAGCAAACAAACAAACAAACAAAAAATGTAATGATGCTCCTGGAGATGTATTGCAGACCCCAAGGTTCAGATGATATCCAGGCATGCTGAAAGGACCAGAATCAAAAATAGGAAATCTGTCAGGAGCATCACAGGATCTTTTCTGTTTCTCGTATTTGCCTCTCTGCTTAACGGTGGCATTTCTCTTTCTCTGCTCCCCAGTACATATGACAATCCATGGCTTTCAAACTAATGTGTTACAATTCCAGCCACAAAGAACAACTAAAATTCTCAGTTCAAATTTCAGATTCCTGGCGAAGTACCTTGAATTTTCCAGGGTGAATCAAATGACCACTCTTGTTTCTTATTCCCATCAACAGTGTGCAGCTGTGTGATTCTGTCCACCTTCTACCCTTAGCTATTTCCCATGTAGTAAATAGCTGAGAATAGAAGTCATGCAGAACCAAGATGGTTGCTGGGAGCTGTGCCTGTGACCATGCAAAGTGACTGCATCCCCAATTTCAGATAAATACCCTAATAGGCACCTAACTTAAGAGTGAGGCATTCAGATGTCAAATATTCAAGCGAAAGTCTTGCTAGTTGCTCCACAGGTCTCCCAGGCAGATCTGTAGTGTTGTGGTATCATGCAGATGTATCTGGGTCAGATTGTCAGGGTTTATGAACAGAAACTACACTGGATCGACTTATCTATATATAGTATTTCAAATCCTAGGTAATTCACATTAAACTTACTCATAGGAGACACTTAAAAAAAATTTAGCCCCAATTTAATACAGTGGAAAAAAATAGGCCTAAGTCAAGAATCATGACTGATCCTGTATGTAAGACCTTTCAGGAGACTAAGTTATAAATCAGCTGCTTGTTAAAATCTGGCACAATCATATCAGATACTCACTGGCAGGTGAATTGTCCTTTCTCTAACGAAAGAACACGTCTGTCTAAATAAGTAGGGCACACCTCTTGGATAAGGGAGACATTTCCACCAGGTAGTAGAGGATAAACACTGAAAATTCTTGTGTTTCCCTGTTCTGTATGCAGTCTACCTTCTGAATAACAATTGGTTTAGTTACATTCCAAACCTAAGGATGCCATTGTGATGGAGTATTTCATGTACTTAGTCGCTCAGTCATGTCTGACGCTTTGGGACCCCATAGACTGTAGCCTGCAAGGCTCCTCTATCCATGGGGATTCTCCAGGCAAGAAGACTGGAGTGGGCAGTCCTTCCCTTTTGCAGGGGATCTTACCAACCCAGGGATTAGAGCCAGGTCTCCCACACTGCAGCAGATTCTTTACCAGCTGAGCCACAATGGAAGCCCAAGAATACTGGAGTGTGTAGCCTATCCCTTCTCCAGGGGATCTTCCTGACCCAGGAATCAAACCGGGTCTCCTGCATTGCAGGCAGACTCTTCACCAGATGAGCTTTTCTTCAATAAAGTGTTTGTAAACCTCTTTCAAAGTATTTAATTCTTTAAGGTATCATTTTTATTCTGATTGCTACCAGTTTTACATCAGAAAGTGACCTTTTTTGTGTATGTATGTGTGTGTATGTGTATGACATATGAAATATAGCTTGAGTACTATCATGAATATTCCATAAACAAAGAACCTGAATAAGAAATATAGTCGAGAGTCAGGAGAGAGATGGGATCAGAATCAAAGTGCAAGTGTAAAAACAAGTGAGCGTGGGGACTTCCCTAGGGACCCGGTGGTTAAGAATCTGAGTTCCAGTGCAGGGGACGGAGGTTCGAGCCCTGGTCAGGGAACCAGGGTCTCATATGCCATGGGGCAACTGAGCCCTTGCACCATAGCTAGTGAGCCCACACACCCTGAAGCCCCATCTCCTCAACAGGAGAAACCCTGTGCCTCAGCAAGAAGGAAGCCCCTGTAAACCGCAACTAGAGAAAGCCTGCAAGAATAACCTAGGACCACTAGAAAAATAAATTAAATAAATGAAAATGGCCAAAACAGTACCAAATGGCATAAACTTTGTTGCTTTTAAAATGATTTTCAATGTATGCCAAAACCAATACAGTACTGTAAAGTAAAATAAAGTAAAAATAAAAATAAAGAAAATGGCCAAGACTGGGTGCCATGTATTCTACTGGTGTAAGAGCTGCCATCCAATGTGCAAATTAGTGTGTCTGGAGATGACCCGTTAGATCAAACTACAGATCGAGCTGTACCTGGGCAAACACAGCACAGCGTGGGATGGCCAAGAAGCAATGGATTGGACTTATGGGGAATCAATCATATACAAAGTACCAAAAGCATTGTATGTGGTTGTACAGGTGGTATACTCCTGGCTGGATGGGGGTTGTTAAAGTAAAAATAAAAATAAAGAAAATGGCCAAGACTGGGTGCCATGTATTCTACTGGTGTAAGAGCTGCCATCCAATGTGCAAATTAGTGTGTCTGGAGATGACCCATTAGATCAAACTACAGATCGAGCTGTACCTGGGCAAACACAGCACAGTGTGGGATGGCCAAGAAGCAATGGATTGGACTTATGGGAAATCAATCATATACAAAGTACCAAAAGCATTGTATGTGGTTGTACAGGTGGTATACTCCTGGGTGGATGGGGGTGGGGGGGGAGGTGTGCACGTCACAAAATAGTTGCAATATATTTTTACATTTATTACAAATTTATAACATAATGAGAACATACCTTGAGGAAGGCATGCCATTTTCAAATTCACATGAAGCTGCTATAGAGGCTAAAGTAGTGCCAACTATTGTTTTTATATAGAAAATACACAAAGACAAACGATTATAAAGGAAACCCAGTTATCTTAACCTCAAATCGATGTTAGCTGTACTTTTCAAGAGTGCATAAAACAGTATATGGCAGGCATGAAACCGGACATTTGTCCACAATCAGGGCAGACCACCAGTTTATCCACCCGGCTTCAGCAATCAGCGCTTGGTACTTTATGATTTTGGTTAGGTAGATTCTGAGCCTACTGTCTGATTCACAAGAGTTGAAATTTCTATTCTCATAATTTTAAAATGTTCCTCTCGAACGATTATAAAGGAAACCCAGTTATCTTAACCTCAAATCAATGTTAGCTGTAGTTTTCAAGAGTGCATAAAACAGTATATGGCAGGCATGAAACCAGACATTTGTCCACAATCAGGGCAGACCACCAGTTTATCCACCCGGCTTCAGCAACCAGCGCTTGGTACTTTATGATTTTGGTTAGGTAGATTCTGAGCCTATTGTCTGATTCACAAGAGTTGAAATTTCTATTCTCATAATTTTAAAATGTTCCTGTTTCAGAATTTTATTCAAATCCCTAAAGAAATCCTTCATATTCCTTTCATCCTCTCTCTCTCCCCCTCCTTCCCTCTTTGTCTCTCTCTTCTTCCCCCGCTCCCTATCTTCCTCTCCCTCTGCTTCTCCCTTTCCTTGAGATACACTGGGAGTTTTTAGAGCTTTGATTTTTCTTAAAAATATGTGATTTGTGCAGTGGGGACAGACCAAAGAAAGAGATCACAAGGGATCAAATTTCAGTAACGGGGCTTGAGATGCTGAGCAAAGGAGGCAGAGGCTGCCTCTACTAGCAGTGCTCTGACAGCGTGGTTCCTGTCACCCCCACTGTGGGACTGGCTATCCAAAATGGTTTATTTTGTAATTTGAAAGTCCAACTAAAGGCGAAAGAAAGCTCCTTCTGTCTTGCCAGTAATTCCAGGCTTGGAGATGCATGTATTCCTATGGGAGGCACGCAGCAGGTGAGAGAGCATGGGGCCATTGCTGCTGGCCGTTGATTATTCTCCGTGTAATTTGAAAAGCTTTCTATTCTCACAGCTCTATGTAATATATCAACAGTAATAGGTTCATAATCATCAATCCAGCCTGCTGGAGGTTTGGCCATGGTAACAGATGTCTGCTCAATTTCGTATTGTGGGTTTTCATTTATTTCCCCCCTCCTCTGGAAAACTTTTTATATAAATATCTAACATTAATGTATCTAATATGATGTTTACATCCAATAGTGACATCGTTTATCAACCTCTAACTTCAAATGAACAGTTAATTAATGATAATGAGCCACATACACCAGGACCAATTCAGCACTCTATCTGCAAAGATTGCTATATGATAAACAATTAAACTCTTGAGAGATACTTTTGTTTTTAGTAATTGGAATGATCCACTCTTTTGGTTATACACTTAAAGGCTGTATTTAGTCTCAGAGTCTTAAAGACTTTGTCTTCCTTTTTTGTGTATTAGACTTGTGTCTTAGAGATGGTCCATCAGTGGATGAGAAATAAAGAGTAGTCCTCAGACATGTCCACCGGATTCAACAGTAATCTCAAGACAGAAAGGGTTGCCTGTACCACCTATACTGACAACTCTTTGCAAGGGAAATTCCACGCATACTGAACACACTCTATAAAATTTTCATCTCTTGTTCAGTGGACTTCTGGTAATTATCAATATATAAGAAAGAACCAGGTACATTTCCCTCTATCATTTAGTTTTTTGAGAAGCTCTTGAGTTTAAGGCATATATTTACTGCAAATATTCATGACAGTAATCAGGCTTGAATTGGACTTCAGGGTTCTGATGTTACTTTTATCATTGTAATTCCTTTAGTTCTGAATAAAAATTGTTACTATTGTTTTTAAGACTTACCCCTGATTTGATTTGTTTCATCCAGTGGCTGCCTCCATTTTTATTTTCCTTGTATTTTTAATATTTTGTACTAATCGCTTCTTTTGAATAATTTTCAGAATTTTGGAAGCAAGCTCGGGTGATAATAACGAGTTATATACAAGAGCAGGAGGGAGGGAAAGTGAAGGAGAATGAGAGAGAGTGGAAGAAAAGCAGGAAAGAGCAGCAGCTTTCCACAGAAAGCAAGTAGGTCCTTTGCATACTGAATTTTTTTAGTCTTTTGAGTTTATCATCAGATCACCCAGAAAGGACAGGTTAAATCTTTAAAAAAAAAAAATCTGTCTCCCTCAGTTGTATTTGAATGCTTTTTGAAGAGCTTACAACATTTCTTCTCCATTTGCAGGTTTTCTTACTGCTCTGACAGTAAGTGGGAGGCAAGCTGGAAAGAAATGTGAAAAATACATGCTTGGTATGGATCAGTCTGAGATTTCCATAAGCAGTTCCATTTTCTAGCATCTGAGACCAATCTCTTATGACATTGAATGGAAACCTGTTAAAGTACCACTTGTAAGCTCTAAAGCTGCACAAAGCTCTATTCTGCACAATATATCTCCCATTGACTTTCATGTATCCTTTACCCCATTAAGAAGTGTATTTAGTTGTATTAAAATTAATTTATTGATTGACACTGAGAAATGCATCTAAATATCAAGATTGCTTTTTGTATGATTCAAAGGCCCTGTGTCTAATTGGAGAACTGTGATACTCTTCTGTTAGAATATAAATATCCAGAGGAGAGAGAGGAAAACAAAAAGCTGATATATTGATTTTCCATCAGTATATCAAAGGTTGTTTACCTAGTGGTTAAGGCCATGGGCTCTGGCAATAAGACCACCTGGTTGTAGATACCAGCTCTTTTGTTTAAATCCTATGTAACTTTGGGATATGCTTAATCTTCATATTCCTTGATTTCCTCAACTATAAAATGGGTATAATAATAGTATCTGGAATTACTGTGAGGTATTACTACAGTGTTCTTGAATAGTCAGTACTAAGGACATTATCTTCTATACAGGATGAGTATATAGAACATTTAGAAAAGTCAGACTTAGTCCACTAGGAGCTTGGATTAACTCCACTCTCTCAGAGCTGGTGGGAGGGTTTTCATTTGAAATAATGCTCCAACAATAAAACCATGAGAAAAATGGAACACAGCCAGAGTTCCATCACTGAAAGCTCCATCACTTTCCATTACTGAAGTGCTTCAGTGAAGTTTTATCATGGATAACAAAGAGATACATGACCAGGGAACCCCTCTAACTGGAAGATTTGATGGTTGTCCCCAGGTTTTGAGATTCCTGAAGGGGGAAATCAGACAACCCCTAGGATAGATTGCCACATGGGGGAATTATTTGATAGCAAATTTTTAAGGGAAAATTCCAACTGTGACGTTCTTTTTTTCCCACTGGGAATCCTAACCAAACTGAAAGGGTTGGCTCTGTGACAGCAGGCTTACAAATGTGTCTAGTACAATTTTGAGTTCTACCATATTTGGGTTTCTACCATTAAACCCCCCAGTGACAGGAGAGGTGGTCAAATTCTGTCCATTACCTGAAAGAAATCAATTTATCAACATGACCACACAGGGTCTCTCAGGCCACAGAGAGTGCATCTTACCTGTATGCCCGGAGCCCCTTAGTCTCCTTCTCTTTTTTTTTTTCCTTTTGTGTTTTTTCTTCAGCATCCAGATTCCAGCCTGCTTCCATAAGTTGTACCAAAGTCCCAACCCAAAAAGATCCTTATACTCTTCAGAAAGGATCAGCTACAAAACAAAATCTCATTACTAATATTATGTCCCTTCTAGCAAAATCCTAATGCTTGCCTCTCTCCATTGCAACAGTGATGGTGTAAGGAGCAAAGGCAAGATAGAACACAACCTGTCACAATTTGACAGACACAAGAGTGCTTCTCTAAGATCACGTTCAATTCTACAATTCTTTACTTTCATCTATACAAAAACAAAAACCCACAGTCTTGTTTCAGCTAAAGCCAGGATCCTCTATAATCATACAGACATAAGTTGCTCATACAGAAATCAATGCTCCAGTCAACTTTAAGGAGACTTTTGGGTGATCTAAGAGTCTAGATTATAAAGGAGTTGTGGTAATGAGAAGAACAGAGAGAGGGGAAAGGAAAATAATGAAATAAAGGGAAACGGAAACAAATCAAATCTATCACCTGAATAAACACAATCTATTCCCATGCAGAGAACTAACCTTGCTATTTCTTAAGGTAATTTCTATGTTTCATATGGTTTAGGTATACTATTTGGCACTGTTCCTTTTTCTCTAAATTATATTTCAGTGATTTTTTAAAAGGGAAGGAAAAACTCCTTTTTTCCATTTAGATTAAATAATTCAGTGTAATGCCTCAAAAATGAAATCTAATCTCACATGACCTCTAGGGTCTTTTTGATCTCTACTCTTCAAGATACTAGAGGTCTATGAAATGCTAAACAAGCAACCCAAATCTGCCATGACCAAGTCGATTTCATATTTCCATTGTCACCACGCTTGTGGACTAGATGGATATGAGCTTTGTAGAGTGGTTTATAATTTATCTGGTTGTCTTTCTATGCCTAATCCATCTGTGGGAGTGACAGCTTGACATAATCACTAGCTTCAAATAAGTAATTCCATTCACTATCAGTTTTTAATTTTATTTCCTCATTCCTTTATTGATGCAGTAAAATGCTGGTTAATCTGCAGAGCCCAGGCAAGCTCAGTGTTGTCAGTATTAATTTCACACTACTGCATCTTCATGTTTGGTCCTTTACAGTAATTAAAGGAAATCATTATAAAGTTGAAATTAAGCTGAATGTATAATCCTTGGTTTTAGTTTGCATGAGACCAATAGACGGATTCATAGCAATCTTTATTATTTTCTTCACATAGCCAAGATTTTCCTTCTCGAGTGAAATATTTAGTTACATGTATTTCTTTGTTAAAGTCTCTTTTATAATGTGAAACCTCCCCCACTCCACACCCCAAAAAACAACCTATCCCTTAAGAAGATGGGAGTTATGCTTTTAACTCTGCTAAGATCCATGGATGTCAAAGTGTGGAACCCAGAAGAGCAGTATTAAAGTGACAAGGACTCAGTCAGTTCAAGTCCTATAAAAAATTGCACAGACTGGGTAGCCTATAAACAGCATAAAGTTATTTCTCACATTATTGGTGACTGGAAAACAAAGATCAGGGTATTGGCATGATCAGATGAGTGCCTTCCTCTTCATTGCAGACTAACAACCTCTCTTCTCCGTGTATCATCAACATGGTAGGAAGAGGGTAAGAGAGCTCACGAGGGTCTCTTTCATAAAGGTACTAATCCCATTCATGAAGATGCCACCCTCATGAACTAATTACCTCCCAAAGGTCTCACCTCTTAATGTCATCGCATGGGGGGGTTAGAGTTTCAAAGTATGAGTTTTAGAGGGACATAAGCATTCAGTCCTGGAGAAGGCAATGGCAACCCACTCCAGTACTCTCGCCTGGGAAATCCCATGGACGGAGGAGCCTAGTAGGCTGCAGTCCATGGGGTCATGAAGTGTCGAACTAATTACCTCCCAAAGGTCTCACCTCTTAATGTCATCGCATGGGGGGGTTAGAGTTTCAAAGTATGAGTTTTAGAGGGACATAAGCATTCAGTCCTGGAGAAGGCAATGGCAACCCACTCCAGTACTCTCGCCTGGGAAATCCCATGGACGGAGGAGCCTAGTAGGCTGCAGTCCATGGGGTCATGAAGTGTCGAACATGAGCGACTTCACTTTCACTTTTCACTTTCATGCACTGGAGAAGGAAATGGCAACCCACTCCAGTGTTCTTGCCTGGAGAATCCCAGGGACAGGAGCCTGGTGGGCTGCTGTCTATGGGGTCACACAGAGTCGGACACGACTGACGTGACTTAGCAGCATCAGCAAACATTCAGTCCATAACACAGGTGGTCTTGCTAAAATGCAGAATCTGTTAAATCAGAAATTCAAGGGGGTAGGGTGGGACCCAGCAATGTGTCTTAATAAGCCTTCTAAGTAATTCTAATGTATGCTAAAATTCGAGAACCACTGATTCAGAGTTTTTAAAGCATTTTACACACTATGTCTGTTTTGCTCCTCGTGACAGCCTACACAATGGTTTCACTAACCCAACTTTATAAATGGAGAAAGGGAGGCTCAGAAAATCTCAAGGATTTGCTTAATTTCACGGAACTGATAAATTGTTGCACCAGGATTTAAATCTGCAATTTCACGATGCTCTTTTCACCACATCCATAGATTTCAAATATATCTCAAAGGAAATATGTGTATATGCAATATAAAAATTTGGTAAAAATCAAGTATTGATTACTTTATATTATTTTTACATGAAAATCATTTTGTTTTTTTTCTTATGTGGGAATACAACTTCTGTAAAACTCTACCCCCGCTACGTCTCCATACACACACTGTCGCCTTTTCTCATGAGCCATCCATTAGTGAATTCTTCAAATTGTAACACACAGGCTCCACTTTAAATTCTGTGCAGACTGGTATCTTCAATGTTGTGCTAAAAAATTTAAGCTTTGCATCCAAATCAGTGAGTCTGCTCTTTTGGGCCACAGATGGATACTCTGTTATGGAGGGAGGACTGGAATTTTGCTCAAGTTCCACCAGTCTAGAAGCACAGAAAGCAGTGACTTTAAATGGGATGAATAATGTCTCATTCAGACACAAAATATAAATCTTCAAATGTTTAGTGACTAATAAAATATCTGTTTATCAACAGTACACTAAATTCCAAGTCATTTTAGTCATCATGGATTTTCTCAAGTCACAGATACCAAAAGTTTAACTACTAGAACATGGACATTTGCAGAATTTATTGATGTTAAAAGGGAAATTCAGACTCAAAGTTTGGTAAGACTTGTCATTTATCCTCCTTCTTGGTTCTCTATTCGCCATACCTCCTGTCCTCATTCAATTCCAAGGCTTAATTTCCCTAGATGATGAAAACAACTTGGATGATCATACAATTAATCATCTGAGAGAGGCCACTTAAAAATTACATGAGGATAGCTATCGTAAACCAGGGCAGCCCTAAGCAGACCAGGAACTGTGTGATCCCAGCGGAAATGACTTCCTTCCCTACCTGTCCTCTCTCTTTATATCCAACATATATAAATTTTCAATAAAATAATTTTCATATGGTTTTCATGGTTAACACATAACCCTAGTCATCTCACTTGTCCCCTCATTCCCAGACACAATAAAATTTGGGTTCTTTATGCTAGCACTTAAAATCCTGCTCTATTTCAGGATTTTTATTTCAATCAGTTTCTCTAGTCAAGACCAGCTGCATAATTTTGGGGGGACATTTGTACCTCTTAACTGCCCTCGTCTATTTCTCTCCTCCCCTGACCCTCCCTCCCCTCCGGCAACTGCCTGTTTGTTCTGTGTCTATGACTGTGCTTCTATTAAGTTAGGTTTGCTCATCTGTGTTTCAGATTCCAAACATAACTGAAATCATACAGTGTTTGTCTTTCTTGTTCTGACATATTTTACTTAGCGTAATACCTTCTAGATCCCCCCGTGTTGTTGCAAGTGGGAAGATTTCATTCTTCATTTATGTGCTTAGTCGCTCAGTTGTTTCCGATTCTTGTGACCACCCCTCCCTCCCCCGCCAGATGAACTGTAGCCTGCCAGGCTCCTCTGTCCATGGGATTCTGCCATTTGCTTCTCCAGGGGATTTTCCCGACCCAAGGATTGAGCTAGTGTCTCCATTGTCTCTTGCATTTGCAGGTGGATTCTTTACCTGCTGAGCCATCGAGGAAGCCCAATATATATGTGTGTGTATACACACACACACACACACATATATATATATCTCACCTTCTCTCTTCTTTCATCTACTGATGGGCACTTAGGTTGCTTCTCTATCTTGACTATTGTAAATACTGCTGCAGTGACCATAGGGGTGCCTCTATCTTTTTGACTTAGTGCTTTCTTTTTCTTTGAATAAATACCCAGGACTGGAATTAATGGATTTATGGTAGTTTTATTTTTAATCCTTTGAGGAACTGGCATACTGTTTTCCATAGTAGTCCTACCAATTTCCAATCCTACCACTCATGTTTGAAGGTTTCCCTTTTTTCATATCCTTACCAACACAGCCCTCTTTCTCGAGTCCTCCTCCAAGAACATTATCCCTAATTTCTGTCCTTTGAAGCTATTTCTTCTTTTTAAAACCCCCAGATTCTTATTTTACCTTAATCACCCTCACCAGAGAAGGTGAAAGAGAATTCAGTTTATTTACATAAACGTAATAAGAATCTCACGGGGAAGGCAATGGCACCCCACCCCAGTACTCTTGCCTGGAAAATCCCATGGACAGAGGAGCCTGGTGGGCTGCAGTCCATGGGGTCGCTAACAGTTGGACAGACTGAGCGACTTCACCTTCACTTTTCTCTTTCATGCATTGGAGAAGGAAATGGCAACCCACTCCAGTATTCTTGCCTGGAGAATCCCAGGGATGGGGGAGCCTGGTGGGCTGCCGTCTATGGGGTCACACAGAGTCAGACACGACTGAAGTGACTTAGCAGCAGTAGCAGCAGCAGCAGCAGCAGCAATAAGAATCTCAAGAACATTTGCAGAATGTACACACTAGTAAATTTTTTTAATTCACTTTCTTGCCATATATGTAGAATATTATTATTATTTGCTGACGACAATCCAAATTTCATGATACATTTTTCAACATTGCCTAAATGTAAAGATATATCTTCATATGGAGCAATTCTTTAACATATACTTCAACACATTGTACTTTTTCTAAGATTTCCTTTGCTCTTGTACCTCCTGGAAAAGGGAGATGCTGTGACTGAGCGACTTCACTTTCACTTTTCTCTTTCATGCATTGGAGAAGGAAATGGCAACCCACTCCAGTATTCTTGCCTGGAGAATCCCAGGGATGGGGGAGCCTGGTGGGCTGCCGTCTATGGGGTCACACAGAGTCAGACACGACTGAAGTGACTTAGCAGCAGTAGCAGCAGCAGCAGCAGCAGCAATAAGAATCTCAAGAACATTTGCAGAATGTACACACTAGTAAATTTTTTTAATTCACTTTCTTGCCATATATGTAGAATATTATTATTATTTGCTGACGACAATCCAAATTTCATGATACATTTTTCAACATTGCCTAAATGTAAAGATATATCTTCATATGGAGCAATTCTTTAACATATACTTCAACACATTGTACTTTTTCTAAGATTTCCTTTGCTCTTGTACCTCCTGGAAAAGGGAGATGCTGTTCACTAGGCACATATCAAATGTTAATTAATATAATAGCAGCATTCATAAAATACATCCCATGCACTGCTTGCAAAATCCATGCATTAGTATGTCCAAGTTACAAATGAAATTAAGATTCCAGGGGTAAAGTCACCTGCCCCAAAATACACAGCCTGTGACAAAGTCAGGTTTCAGAATGACATCTGCTTGTCCCCTCTCTGCACTTCACACCATCAATACCGCTTTCCCAAGAGCAGCTCATTAACCGACAGGTGGTGACAATCTGTCAGTTTTACATTGAGTTTATTAAAAGGTGAAGCAAAACATCAAGGCCCGTGATTGGGCATTTTCACAGGGGTGTCCACCTGACTGTATCTTTCCCTTGTTCTAATAATGAGATGGGCCATCTTCAGGGTAGGCTCAGTTCTGAGACCATTGTAGGAGATTGGGTGGCCTGGCAAGGGGTTCAGAAGTAGCCCCACAATCCTCATCTCTTCTCCTTTCTGAATATCACTCAGACTTTATGATGTCCTAGTAATGCTCTGCAGCCTCTAAGTATCTGTTGGCTAAAAATGAATAGAGATAGTATAAAACTCGGGCTTCCCAGGTAGCACAGTGGTAAAGAATCTGCCTGCAATGCAGGAGGCACAAGGGATGCAGGTTTGATCTCTGATCCGGAAGATCCCCTGGAGTAGGAATTCCAATATTCTCTCCTGGAAAATTCCATGGACAGAGGAGCCTGGTGGGCTACAGTCCATGGGGCTGCCAAGAGTTGAACATAACTGAACAACTGAGCATGCACACACACATAAAACTCTTTGGATTCCCACCGTTGACTCTAATGAGAAACACATTTAAACCAACAACTCCAGATGGTAAAAAAAAAAAAAAAAAAAAACCACCAAGGATGCCACAAGGATCTGCAGAGTCCCTCCACCACTCAAGACTAGCCTCCCTTGGGCAAGAACAGTTTCTTTGCAGAGCTCCAAATCTTGATTACAACATATCCTTAGGCACTGGGTCCTTGGTGATGCTGGACCAGATTTTGCCTTTGGACCAGAATTCAAATCCTGATTTGCCTAATAGCTGTGCAGTCCCCAAAATTGTCCTCAGAATCTATAAATTGACATTTGCATTTAGCAATTAGGAAATAACTGATACTCCAGAGAAAGAAAATATAGTAGCTGTGAGAAAGCTCACTTAAGAGCAATTACTCCAGATGGAAGCAAGGGTCTAAGGTCCCTAGGATGTAGGAAGAGTTCAGAACAGTCAGATTAAGGGTTATGCTTAACTGACTAATTAGAAACCTCAGTCTTTAAAACAAGTAGGCCCTTGAAAACTAAACAGTGCCCTTGGGGTCAGTAGGGCTTTTAACGCAAACTTCAGAAACTCGCCCCCTTTACCCCTTTTCTGTTCAGGGAGAAAGGAGTTATCTTGGTGTTTATCACTTCGTTCCTAAGGCAGGTGACAGAGACAGCAGAAGAATCAATGAGACTTTTTTTTTCTCTAATTTTGACAGTGATTCACTCTGAGTTTCAACTCCAGAGTCAAAGCTCTCTGAAGTTTCCCTCAATTACCAAGAAAAGGATACAAAAGCCTACAGTAGGAAAGAGTATGGATTTCAGGTTCAGTTCAGCTGTTGATTCTTTGATCTATGTGCTGTTGACCCTGGGACCATGCGCTAACTTCTCTGAACCTCAGATAGCTTTGATGGTGATCCGTACTCACCAAATCAGATTTGTATGTGATGGCACTTGATGAATAAATGCTAGCTCCCTTCCCGTCACATCAACCCCACTGAAACCAGTATTGTTGTTAACACAATTCAGACCTTGTCTTATAACAAGATTTTAATACACATGACTTACTTCTCTTCTGTGATGCAAAGTGCTTTTCAAAAAGGGGAGATGTGCACCTCTGTGGGAGATGCATCTGTCTAAGTTTACCTTCTGCAGCATGTGTTCAGTGCATGCTCTTTGCAAGGAGTTAAATAATTTTGATTCATGGAAAAGGAATGAACTTGCTTCAGAAGGCAAAGTAGATAATCCTTAGTACAGACTTTTCTCCAAAGAAGACATACAAATAGATAAAGTTGTATAAAAAAGTGCTCAACAGCACAGACTATCAGGGAAATACAAATCAAAAATCACAGGGAAATCATCTCACTTGCATTAGAATGGCTATTAATTTCTTAAAAGAAGAAAAGGAACCAGCAAGTGGTGTCAAAATGTAGAGATATTGGAACCCTTGTGCCCTGTTTGTGGGAATGTAAATCAGTGCAGCCATTATGGAAAGAGTATGGTGGTTCCTTAAAAATTAAAACTAGAACTACTACATGATCTGGGTATTCGTCCAAAAGGACTGGAAACAAGATCTCCAAGAAGTATTTACACTCCAATGCTCACTGCAGCATTCTTTACAGTAGCCAAGAAATGGAGACAAGCTAAATGTCTGTTGACAGATGAATGAATAAAGAAAATGCAGCTTATACATATATGGAATATTACAACCTTTAAAAAAGGAAGTCTTATCATATGCTGCAACTTGATGAATTTATTATGTTAAGTGAAGTAATCCACTCGTAAGGACACATACTGCACAATTCCATTTATTTGGTGTATCTGAAGTAATCAAGCTCATAGAAGCAGAAAGTAGATTGGTGATTGCCAGGGACTGGGGAGAAGGAAACAGAGACTTGCTGTTGAAATGGGTGTAGAGTTTTAGTCATGTGAGATGAGTGAGTTCTAGAGATCTGTGTACAATGATGTACTACACTGTACACTTGAAAAATTGTTAGGAAGGTAGATTTCATGTTATGTGGTTTTTTTCCACAATAATAATTATTATCAGTAGTAATCTGTTGCTAATCCTAATTGCTTGTAAATCTTCTTACATTTAATACTTTCTTTAAAAACTTTTGAAGCAATGGAAATATTTTTAGTGTCCTGCTACCTTAAACCCTAGGATTAAAGAAAGACAAAATGTATTGTCTGTGACTCTGAGGGAGAGGGAGAGGGAGAGGGTAGGATGATTTGGGAGAATAGCATTGAAATATGTATACTATCATGTAAGAAATGAATCGCCAGTCTATGTTCGATGCAGGATGTTTGGGGTTGGTGTATGGGGATGATCCGGAGGGATGATGTGGGGTGGGAGGTTGGGGGGGGTTCATGTTTGGGAGTTCATGTACACCCATGATTCATGTCAATGTATGCCAAAACCAATACAGTACTGTAAAGTAAATAAAGTGAAAAAAAGAAAAAAAAACTGAATGATTTCAACCTGAATATTGGGAAGCATGCTTTTTTCTGGACAAAACTTTGAAACAAAAGTGACAGGTAATGACTGAAGAGGGTGACCAGCCCACACCAGACAGTGTGTTGAAATCTTGATACAGTGTTTACAGAGTCTCTACTTTATGTCTAGGTGAGAAGAGTCTTTTCCAGATCTGACCTTGAGTTCTCAGCATAATACTGGGCCACTCAGAGTCCAAGGTGCCTTCCCAGACTTGTGAAATTATTTATTTCAATAACCAAGAGATGAATTTGCATAGAAGACAGAATTACTGCTTCAAAGCTTAACCAAATGTAATTCAGTGTTACTAACAATGACTGAATGCTTGTTATGAACAAGGACTATAAGTCTTCCTAGGTGGCTCTAGAGGTAAAAAAAAAAATCTGCCTACCAATGCAGGAGACATAAGAGATGCATGTTTGATCCCTGGGTCAGGAAGATTCCCTGGAGCAGAACATGGCAACCCACTCCAGTATTCTTGTGTGGAGAATCCCACAGACAGAGGAGCTTGGCAGGCTACAGGTCATAGGATCACAAAGAGTCAGACATGACTGAAGCAACTGAAGTACAAGGACTATACTAAAATTGAATATATATGTCAAAACATGCTAATGTAATGCTATACAATGCAAAGAAAGTTTATGGTGAAACAGAATAATAAAGTTTTATTTGTTAAAAAAAATGTAGTGTCTGATCAGCCTTTTGTTGTTTGATTGCTAAGTTGTGTCTGACTCTGGGACTCCATGAGTGCAAACTGCAAGTCTCCTCTGTCCTCCACTATCTCCCAGAGTTTGCTCAAATTCATGTCCACTGAGTTGGTGGTACTGTTTAACCATCTCATCCTCTGTCACCACCCACTTCTCCTTTTACGTTCCATCTTTCCCAGGATCAGGGTCTTTTCCAATGAGCCGGCTCTTCACACCAGTTGGTCAAAGTATTGGGGCTTCAGCTTCAGCATCAGTCCTTCCAGTGAATATTCAGGGTTGATTTCTTTTAAGATTGACTGGTTTTATCTCTTTGCAGTCCAAGGGACTCTCAAGTTTTCTCCAACACCACAATTTGAAAGCATTAATTCGATGCTCAGCTTTCTTTATGGATCAACTGATGACTCAACTCAACATTTGTACATAACTAATAGAAAAACAATAGCTTTACTACATGGACCTTTGTCAGAGCCTGGCAGGTTACAGTTTATAGAGTCACGAAAACTTGGACACAACTGAAATGACTTAGCATGCATGCACCTTTGTTGGGAAGGTAACATCTCTGCTTTTTAATACACTGTCTAGGATTGTCATGGCTTTCCTTCCAAAGAGCAAGCATCTTTTAACTTTATGGCTTCAGTCACTATCCACAGTGATTTTGAAGTGCAAGAAAATAAAATCTGTCACTGTTTCTACTTTTTTCCCTTCTGTTTGCCATGACATGATGGTACAACATGCCATGATCTTAGTTTTTTTAATGCTGAGTTTCAAGTCAGCTTTTCACTTTCCTCTTTCACTTTCATCAAGAGGTTCTTTAGTTCCTTTTCAATTTCTGCTATTAGAGAGGTATCATCTGAATTTCTGGTATTGCTTTTCTTTGGGATTGGAATGAAAATTGACTTTTTTCAGTCCTGTGGCCACTCCTGAGTTTTTCAAATTTGCTGTCATATTGAGTGCAGCTCTTTAACAGCATCATCTTTTAGGATTTAAAATAACTCAGCTGGAATTTCATCACCTCCACTAGCTTTGTTCATAGTAATGCTTCCTAAGGCCCACTTCACACTCGAGGATGTCTGGCTCTAGGTGAATGACCACACTATCATGGTTATCTGGGCCATTAAGACCTTTTGTGTATAGTTCTGTGTATTCTTGCTACCTCTTCTTAATCTCTTCTGCTTCTATGAGGTCCTTGCTGTTTCTGTCCTTTATTGTGCCCATCATTGCATGAAATGTTCCCTTGGTATCTCCAATTTCCTTAAATAGATCTCTAGTCCTTCCCATTCGATTGTTTTCCTCTATTTCTTTGCATTGTTCACTTAAGGCTTTGTTACCTCTCCTTGCTTTTCTCTGGAATTCTGCATTCAGGTGAGTATATCTTTCCCCTTCTCCTTTGCCTTTCACTTCTCTTCTTTTCTCAGCTATTTCTAAGGCTTCATCAGACAACAAATTTGCCTTCTTGCATTTCTTTTCTTGGGGATGCTTTTGGTCACCACTTCTTGTGGCAGTGTTATGAGCCTCTGTCCATAGATCTTCAGGCACTCTGTCTACCAGATCTAATCCCTTGAATCTATTTGTCACTGCCATTGTATAATCATAAAGGATTTGATTTAGGTCATACCTGAATGGTCTAGTGATTTTCCCTACTTTCTTCAATTTAAGTCTGAATTTTGCAATAAAGAGCTCACGATCTAAGCCACAGTCAGCTCCTAGTCTTGTTTTTGCTGACTGTATAAAGCTGTTCCATCTTCAGCTACAAAGAATATAATCAGTCTGATTTCGATATTGACCATCTGCTGATATCCCTTTGTAGAGTCATCTCTTGTGTTGTTGGAAAAGAATGTTTGCTAGGACCAGTGTGTTCTCTTGGCAAAACTCCATTAGCCTTTGCTCTGCTTAATTTTGTACTCTAAGGCCAAACTTCCCTGTTATTCTAGGTATCTCTCAATTTTCTACTTTCTCATTCCAATCCCCTATCATGAAAAGGAAATTTTTTTTGGTGTTAATTCTAGAAAGTCTTGTAAGTCTTCAAAGAACCATTCAGATCCAGCTTATTTGGCATTGTGTTGTTGGGGCATTAACTTGGATTACTGTCATATTGAATGGTTTGCCTTGGAAACAAACCGAGATCATTCTGTTGTTTTTGAGATTGCACCTGAGTGCTGCATTTCAGACTCTTTTGTTGACAGTGAGGGACACTTCATTTCTTCTAAGGGATTCTTGCCCACAGTAGTAGATATAATGGTCATCTGAATTAAATTCACCCATTCCTGTCTATCTTAGTTCACCGATTCCTAAAATGCTGATGTTAACTCTTGCCATCTCCTGCTTGACCATGTCCAATTTATCTTGATTCATGGACTTAGTATTCCAGGTTCCTACGCAATATTGTTCTTTAAAGTATCAGACTTTAATTTCACCACCAGGCACATCCACAAGTGAGCATCGTTTCCACTTTGGCCCAGCCTCTTCATTCCTTCTGAAGCTATTTCTCTGCTCTTCCCCAGTAGCATATTGGACACCTACCAACCTGAGGGGCTCATCTTCTGCTGTCATATCTCTTTTTGTATAGTTTTTCTGTATATTCTTGTCACTTCCTCTTAATCTCTTCTGCTTCAGTTAAGTCCTTAGCATTCCTGCCCTCTGACCAATACTTACCTCTAGAACAGTGCTGTTTGACCTCAGTGTTACAACAGTTCAACCAGCAAGGGCACCAAAAGTAAAGCCATACATAGTCAAATGATTAAGGGCATAAGCTAAGGAGACAAATCCCAGTCTCAACTCTGGCTGGCTTTGTCATTTGAGGAGATTACCTGGGATTTGGTGCTTCACTTACTCAGATGTAAAAATCATAATAATGTTTCTCTTGCAGCATTGTTGTAACAGTTAAGTGAGATATACACCTAAAATGCTCAACTTAGGCAAAATAACTATTACTTTTAATTTGTACTCACAGTAGATAAAGAACTCAGGTTGCAAATGATTATATGTATATGTGCATGTACACGTAATTGGCTTGTTTTATATAAGTGAACTGCATGAAAGCATGACCTTTAACATTTCTGTTACGGTCCAAATAACTATTTCATGATATATTTATCTTGTCAAGTTCAAATGTTTTTTCAAAGTGGGTCACTTATTCTTCATCTACAAACTGCAGACTTATTTATGACAGATTATATATGTTTTTTTGTCTTCTTATCTCCACCCCAGTATCTAACAAAGTAGATTGTCTACTGTAGACTCAGTAACATTTTGAAAACTGAATTAAGATTTTAAAATTTAATTTTGGTACTTCATTGTGGTTTTGATTTGCATTTCTCTGATAATGAGTGATGTTGAGCATTTTTCATGTGTTTATTAGCCACCCGTATGTCTTCTTCGGAGAAATGTCTATTTAGTTCTTGGGCCCCTTTTTTTGATTCGGTCATTTATGTTTCTGGAATTGAGCTGCAGGAGTTGCTTGTATGTTTTTGAGATTAGTTGTCAGTTATGTCATTTGCTATTATTTTCTCCCATTCTGAAGGCTGTCTTTTCACCTTGTTTATAGTTTCCTTTGTTATACAGAAGCTTTTAAGTTTAATTAGGTCCCATTTGTTTATTTTTGCTTTTATTTCCAAATTTCTGGGAGGTGGGTCATAGAGGATCCTGCTGTGGTTTATGTCGGAGAGTTTTGCCTATGTTCTCCTCTAGGAGTTTTATAGTTTCTGGTCTTATGTTTAGATTTTTAATCCATTTTTAGTTTATTTTTGTGTATGGTGTTAGAAAGTGTTCTAGTTTCATTTTTTTACAAGTGGTTGACCAGTTTTCCCAGCACCACTTGTTAAAGAGATTGTCTTTACTCCATTGTATATTCTTGCCTCCTTTGTCTAAGATAAGGTGTCCATAGGTGTGTGGATTTATNAGTTTATTTTTGTGTATGGTGTTAGAAAGTGTTCTAGTTTCATTTCATTTACAAGTGGTTGACCAGTTTTCCCAGCACCACTTGTTAAAGAGATTGTATTTAATCCATTGTACATTCTTGCCTCCTTTGTCAAAAATAAGGTGTCCATAGGTGTGTGGATTTATCTCTGGACTTTCTATTTTGTTTCATTGATTTATATTTCTGTCTTTGTGCTGTGGCTTTGTAGTAGAGCCTGAAGTCAGGCAGGTTGATTCCTCCAGTTCCATTCTTCTTTCTCAAGATTGCTTTGGCTATTCAAGGTTTTTTGTATTTCCATA
>SJYX01004370.1:183904-235031 GCA_006410675.1 Oreotragus oreotragus
GCCATTAAAAAGAATACATTTGAATCAGTTTTAATGAGGTGGATGAAACTGGAGCCAATTATACAGAGTGAAGTAATCCAGAAAGAAAAACACCAATACAGTATACTAACACATATATATGGAATTTATAAAGATGGTAACGATAACCCTGTATGCAAAACAGCAAAAGAGACACAGATGTATAGAACAGTCTTTTTGACTCTGTGGGAGAAGGAGAGGGTAGGATGATTTGGGAGAATGGCATTGAAACAGGTATAATATCATATATGAAACGAATCGCCAGTCCAGGTTCGATGCATGATACTGAATGGTTGGGGCTGGTGCACTGGGATGACCCACAGGGATGGTATGGGGAGGGAGGAGGAAGGGAGGTTCAGGATGGGGAACACGTGTATACCCATGGTGGATTCATGTTGATGTATGGCAAAACCAATATAATATTGTAAAGTAATTAACCTCCAATTAAAATAAATAAATTTATATTTAAAAAAATAAAATAAAATTTAATTTTGGAAAAAAAGTACTGCAATTATTTCATTAGAAGAGAATAGAACTTGCTCATTTCTTCAACCATTTCAAAATCAAAATCCTTTAATTGGATTATTTATGTAAGCATTTGCCTTCTGAGGGAGCTACTGACGGGAGAGTCTATTTTATAGTACTATATGGTCAGATGGTAAAGAATCTGCCTGCAGTGTAGGAGACCTGGGTTCAGTCCCTGGGTCAGGAAGATTCCTTGGAGAAGGACATGTCAACCCACTCCAGTATTGCCTGGAGAATTCCATGGACAGAGGACCCTGACGGGAAAGAGCTGGACATGACTGAGTGACTAACACCTTACACTTTACATGCAGTCAGGACGACTGTAAAGGGCCTGGCCAGTTCATTTATTATGATTTCCAGCTTTATAAAATAGGAAATTAAAATCCAAATTGACCTAGAGGCTGGACTATCAAGGGTTCAGGCCATAGTCTTCTGGTTTCCGTAACCCAGTTACACTGAATCAAGACCCCTGGTTTCGTTACAACTGAGATCATAACTGATAGAACAGCTTTCAGTGGACTTAAGAGTATTTCTGTCTGTTAAGAAAGGAATACATTAGCATTTATTCCATCATACCCTCGGAAAGTCTTTCCCCTTCTCTCCTCTCAAAATTACACACACACACACACACACACACACACACACACACACGGTTTTTAAAACACTCAGGCAAGAAGCACATGCAAAGTCCATCTGACCACTAGGGGGCCATCATGAGAACGGACAATCCTATAAGAAACTGGTATCTAAGATATTTCCGTCATTCTGTCAATGGAAAACACTGCTGTGGATTATTAAAACATGAAAAATATTCCCTTGCAGAAACTGCAGTCTTTGTTCGGATGACAGTGCTTTAGCTGCAGAAATCACTCTTGGTAAAATACAATGCAATCCAAGATTTAGATTCAATATATTTCATTCACTAACTTAATTCAAATGGTAATTTCCCTTCAACAGTGACATGATATTTTATAATTTTTAAAAATTATTATTCATTTTTGTTGAGATAAATGGTATTGTGGATGGTTTTCTTTGTAAGTCCTTGGCCTTTAAAAATATTTTTTAACTATTTCAAAAAGAAAGAAGTATATAGGAAAATAGATTAAAGAAACATGGCCATGTGCATCATATAATATCCAAACAACACAAGATATTTTATATTCTATAGGCCTATTTCTGTAATATGGGTTTATATTTAAATGGCATAGGTAGATGGACAGAAAGAAATGAAAATCTCATGACAAACCTCAACTGTAAATAATAGCTAGATTTGTAGGACATAATTACAGATTTTTAATAAAACCAGAAAGACACTATATACACAAAGTGTTCAAAAAAATGAATATTTAAACCATTAAAAATTATGTAAAGGTGAATATATGTTTATATAGCTACATCCGTTACTCTGTTATGCTAGACAGTGTGGTCATGTCAAACCACTGCTGGAATTTAATGATAGATTAGATGTTTAATATGCAAACTACAGGCAAATTCCTTCTTTCCTCCAAGTGTATTTATGTCTTAAGGACTTAGAATAGTGCTTCTACCCAAAGAAGATCCCTCCCACGCAGGGATATTTGGCCATGTTTAGCAGCATATTTATAAAACTGTGAAGAAATAAAAGAAAGTGATTATCATACAGGAGAAAATTTTCCTTTAGGAAGAGGAAGAATGTTATGATTGAGACCAGATACCTGGAGGATCCAAACTCCATTTCTTAATCTGAGTTAAGCTTGAGACATCATTTTATGAAGCTTCTTGTCTATTTTTATAATAGGCTATTTTAAAAATCTCATAGCAAACATTATATTAAAGGTTTTATTCCATAATAAAAAAATCATTTTGTAAAAGCAAGCCACTCATTGCCCAACGTTTGTTCAGATATCTCAGATGATCTCACACACAAAATTGAGGGAATGACACAGAAGCCATACGAGGCAACCATGGTGCCATAGAGTAGACATTGCCCTTAACAGACGACAGCATGCAAAGTTTGGGTTGAATGTTCTTCAACCATACTTTCAACACACATCCTTTGCCTCATATTCATAGTCCCTTACGATTTTAATTGACACAAGCTGGGGGAAAAAAATGACTTTCTAATATAACAGGTAGGTGTTCCCATAATTGTAGTGCTTAATCACTATTTCTATGACAGTTTACTACCATCAGAAACTCGTATTTTCAATCTGTCCTGTGTAATGACAAGTAGTGCATGTTTAGCAAAATTACATTAGCATTTCATTAAATATACTCAGTAAAATGGGTGACATTTCAAAGGCCCTGAAGACTTGCCATTTGCAGGGATTGTTTAGGTCAGTAATTCTAATCATACTGCTCATTTGTAGCCAAGTCTCAATTATCCACCTGTAGACTATCCACAAGAAACATTGCATGTTAATTCACGTCAACAGTCCCTTCTTTTTGTCTATAAATGTGAGTCCAGGACCAGAGGGCAGGCAAAGGGAGTGGATGCTTTAGAAAGCATTTGCTCCTAAGCCTAATGAGGAAAATGAGACTGAAAATGGTTAAATGACTTGTCCAAGGTCACTCATCTAATAAATAGTAAAAACATGGAACCAGAATCCAGGTTTGTTTGATGCTAGGACCAGAGTTTCCACCTTCTGAATAATTTACACACTGTGTTCTTTGTGGACTTTTTCATGATTTAACCTGTTTTTAGTAATGTTTACATCACACGTGTTACTTGTGACCCCCCA
Source organism: Oreotragus oreotragus (assembly GCA_006410675.1). NCBI lineage: Eukaryota > Metazoa > Chordata > Mammalia > Artiodactyla > Bovidae > Oreotragus > Oreotragus oreotragus. Next base: position 187,168 of record SJYX01004370.1, read on the forward strand.
AATGTTACCACTGCCACACTATGTGTAGAAAAGTTGTATTTCAGTGGAAAAGCACACACTGTCTATAGCATATCCCTCTCCATTTAAAAATGTTGGTTCTGTGGAAGCTCTTTTACAACTCTGTAAGCTGTAGATAACTGAGAGTAATGCAAAGATTAATCTGGTTTTCAGATATGTAAGTTTTATCTACTGGCCATCCAATTGATCTCCCTCCACTCTATGAAAGAGGTCAATTTTGCCTCCATTTTCCCATCCATTTTGATATTCCTTATTGATAAATATCTATAGTCTTTGGATTGTCTTTTGAACTGGGTATAGCATTTGCTTGACCCCTTCACTCATATTAACAAGTTAAATAAATTTTAATATATGTTCATTTGTACATTTTTATGAAAGTCATGAGTTACTTGTTTTTTGAAAATTATCTTTTAATTACAACAACTGTTACTAGCACGATTATGATTTCTACTAACAGAGATACCAGTGCTACTGAATTTGCTGAGGTTTTGTGTCATCAGAGAGGAGGGCACAGCAACCCACTCCAACATTCTTGCCTGGAGACTCCCATGGATAGAGGAGCCTGGTAGGCTATAGTCCATGAGATTGCACACAGTTGGACATGACTGAAGTGAGTTAGCATGCATGCATGTGTCATCAGGAGTTCACTATAGTCTTCAAAGCGGGCTAATGTTTTATTTGCACTAACTGATGTCATCTTCACAGAAATCCTAATAGTAGATGAATCTTATTATTAACCCTCATTTTCAAATGAAGAACCTGAGGCTCAGAGAGTTTAATTCACTTGTACATGGTAACACAGGTGATGTCATTGCTAGATCTTGATGCCCAATTGTATCTGACTCCAGAACTCATGCTTGTAATCATAACATACACTGTCATAAGCCAAAATATTCTCTCTGCTGGAGAATGGAACCATAAATACCGACTGTATAGAAAAAAAAGGATAACTCAAGTTAAGCTGATGTTTTGTATCAGTTTATTACATGATTGTCTTTAACTTGTGCCTGAAATATGAAACTTAATCTTGTCAGGGAAAGGGGAAAATCAGCACAAGGTCAAGACAATAGCATTGAATCTATTTAACTCTTCCAAACTCTTCTAAATCTATTTAACTCTTCCAAATTTAACTCTTTAACATGTATGATGTAAACATTATTAAATGTTAAATCCTGAAAAAGCCCACAAAGAACACAGTGTGTAAATTATTCAAGGTGCTGGAAACTCTGGCCCTAGCATCAAACAACCTGGATTCTAGTTCCATGTTTTTGCTATTTATTAGATGATTGTCCATGGACAAATCATTTACCCACTTTCAATCTCATTTTCCTCATTAGGCATTGGAGCAAATGCTTTCTAAATTGTCTCCACCATTGAATAATGTCAAATACCTTTGCTGGAAACTCTGGCCCTAGCATCAAACAACCTGGATTCTAGTTCCATGTTTTTGCTATTTATTAGATGATTGTCCATGGACAAATCATTTACCCACTTTCAATCTCATTTTCCTCATTAGGCATTGGAGCAAATGCTTTCTAAATTGTCTCCACCATTGAATAATGTCGAATACCTAAGTGTGGATCACAATAAACTGTGGAAAATTCTGAAAGAGATGGGAATACCAGACCACCTGACCTGCCTCTTAAAAAATGTGTATGCAGGTCAGGAAGCAACAGTTAGAACTGGATATGGAACAATAGACTAGTTCTAAATAGGAAAAGGAATACATCAAGGTTGCATATTGTCAGACTGCTTATTTAACTTATATGCAGAGTACATCATGAGAAACGCTGGGCTGGAAGAAGCACAAGCTGGAATCAAGATTGCCGAGAGAAATATCAATAACCTCAGACATACAGATGACACCACTCTTATGGCAGAAAGTGAAGAGGAACTAAAAATCCTCTTGATGAAAGTGAAAGAGGAGAGCGAAAAAGTTGGCTTAAAGCTCAACATTCAGACAACTAAAATCATGGCATCTGGTCCCATCACTTCATGACAAATAACAGTGGAAACAGTGAGAGACTTTATTTTGAGGGGCTCCAAAATCACTGCAGATGGCGATTGCAGCCATGAAATTAAAAGATGCTTACTCCTTGGAAGGAAAGTTATGACCAAACTAGATAGCATATTAAAAAGCAGAGACATTACTTTGCCAACAAAGGTCCATCTAGTCAAGGCTATGGTTTTTCCAGTAGTCATGTATGGATGTGAGAGTTGGACTATAAAGAAAGCTGAGCACTGAAGAATTGATGCTTTTGAGCTGTGGTGTTGGAGAAGACTCTTGAGAGTCCCTTGGACTGCAAGGAGATGCAGCCAATCCATCCTAAAGGAGATCAGTCCTGGGTGTTCATTGGAAGGTCTGATGTTGAAGCTGAAATTACAATTCTTTGGCCACTGGATGCGAAGAGCTAACTCATTTGAAAAGACCCTGATTCTGGGAAAGATTGAGGACAGGAGAAGGGGACGACAGAGGATGAGATGGTTGGATGGCATCACCAACTCAATGGACATGAGTTTGGCTGGGCTCCAGGAGTTGGTGTTGGACAGGGAGGCCTGACGTGCTGCAGCTCATGGGGTTGCAAAGAGTCGGACATGATTGAGTGACTGAACTGAAGGTATCATGACTCGAAACAATAAGGTAAAAATATGCAAGAAAAATATTTTCAACGTGGCATTAGAAAACATTGTGTTAGAATTTTGCTACCAGGGGTTATTTCCTTCTTCATTATTAAAAATAATGGTAAGACAATATCACCAAATCCAATAAAATATAACTAGACATTGACAGATTTTATTTTCTTAGGTTCTAAAATCACTGCAGATGGTAACTGTAGCCAGAAAAAAAAAAAAAAAAAAGATGCTCACTCCTTGGAAGGAAAGCTATGACAAACCTAGACAGCATATCAAAAAGCAGAGACATTACTTGGTTGATAAATGTCCATATAGTCAAACCTATGATTTTTCCAGTAGCCATGCACAAATGTGAGAGTTGGACCATTCAAAAAGGCCTAGCGCCGATGAATTGATGCTTTTGAGCTATGGTGTTGGAGAAGACTCTTGAGAGTCCCTTGGACTGCAAGGAGATCCAACCAGTCAGTCCTAAAGGAAATCAATCCTGAGTACTCATTAGAAGGACTGATGCTGAAACTGAAGCTCGAGTACTTTGGTCACCTGGTGCAAAGAGCAGACTCATTAGAAAAGACCCTGATGTTGGGAAAGATTGAAGCCAGGCGGAGAAGGGGACGACAGAGGAGGAGATGATTGGATGACGTCACTGACTCAATGGACAAGAGTTTGAGCAAGCTCTGGGGGATGGTGAAGGACAGGGAAGCCTGGCGTGCTGCAGTCCATGGGCTTGCAGTGCCATGGGCGGAGTTCCTCACGGTGGCCCCCGGCAGAGTCAGACAGGACTGAGTGACTGAACAGCGACAGCAGCTGTTGCTGAAGTTGAAGCTCCCATGCTTTGGCCACCTGATGCTGCTATTCCCAAGTCGCGAAATCTCCCAATGACCACCAGGGAGCCGATATCTGACGCAAAAGCCAGAGTGTTATTATCAAGCTGGAGCTGGGGCTCCCACCGATACCCACGCAGCAGCTGGGTTTTGGATTACATTGCTTATATAGGGAGTATACATGGAACAAAAGGATTTCTAGGTAGGGGAACGTCTGATTGGTCACTTTCTTTCGAAGGGTTGTGTGTTGGTTCTTGATTGGTCCCTATTGTCTAGGTAGACCACAAGTTCCTGAGCGTTATGTCAGGAGATTTTCGTCTGGGATTCGATTGGCTCCTGGGCGGTGGGGTGAAGTCAGGGGATTTCCAAAGGTTCTTGGATTTCCAAAGGTTCTTGGATTTCCAAAGGCTCTTTTCCCGGAATCTTACAAAATGGAGTTTTTCTGTTAACAAAATGTAGCTTAGATTCTTCAATGCAAAGAGTCAGCTCATTGGAAAAGACTCTGATGATGGGGAAAATTGAAAACAAAAGGAGAAGGGGGCGGCAGAGGATGAGATGGTTAGATAGCATCACCAACTCAATGGACGTGAATTTGAATAAACTCCGGGAGATAGTGGAGGAGAGAGGAGCTTGACGTACTACAGTCCATGGGTTTGCAAAGAGTTGTACATGACTTAGCAACTGAATAGCAGCAACAAAAATACAGATGTACATTTATTTATCCAACAAGGACACTTTCTAAAGGCTATTTTTAATATTTTCTTGCAATAAAATAAGTAGCTTTCTGATATTATTATTTGTTCTTATCAGTCTTAATGCATTGCCATCTTTTGGTCTTTCATCTTTCATTTCTGAATCGTACCAAATTTCTCATCTTATAGATTCTCACGACATTCTTTTATATTTTTCTCTTTGGGAACTGAACAGATTTCATATGTATTTACTGTCAGGGCCATTTCCCCCTGATTTTTTTCCTGCAGGGCCACTAGCCTGAGGATCACAAAGTGATGTGGTAATTTCAAGTCAGAGGTACAAGTTCAGTCCACTAATGAATGGATCACTTATATGTCCACTAACTCCCCACTAAGAATTTGGACCTCAGATTTGGCAGAACCAAAAGTGATGGGAAACATAAATCGACAGAAGGGTTTGTCTTAAAGAATGATGATGAAGAGAGGCCAATGGTCCTTCTCTTTGGTTTCCAGACTCGTGCATTCTAGCTATTGGGTCAAGATAAATCAGTTATTCATTCAGTCTATATCCCACACTCTGCAAAGTGTTGACCCTGAGGACCACAGCAGCATTTTCTACACCCATCCTTCCAGCCTCACATTCCATTGTTTATTGAGAGTGATGCATTTTGCTTCCTAAAGTTTTCTCACACTTGAACCCAGTACTACTGCCTGATTTCAGGCCACTATCACCTAGCTGAATTTTGCACTGCTTCCTAGGTGGTGCTTTTCCATCTTGTCTCATCTATTTTCAGTGGTGGCAATCGCAATCCAAACGAAATACCCTCACTTCCAACTTACTTCCAGATCTGCATTTGACATCCTTCCAATTCCTATTGACGTTTCACTGAATTACTCATTATCCCACCCACAGATTCAGCTGGCTCTTCAAGCTTGACCGCTGGCATTGCTTTCTGCTTACTCGTTTGCTGTGTTTTGAAACCTCCCTCTGCCTAGGCTGTCTCACGTTATCCTGGTCTGGTCTATCCTGGACAAGGTCGTAAGTCTGGACTAGAGTAGGGTGGACTGTTCTTTTGCCATGTGTGCCCTCGCCTGCCAGGAGGGATCTAGACACTTCTTGCCACTGAAGTAAGTGGCTGTTCCTTTATGCCAGGGCTGTTTTGTACATGCCATCCCCTCCATCTACATGTCCTGCCCTTCTTCCTACTAGCAGGATCACTATCCAAGAATCAGTTCATGTATTGCTTTCTCTAGTAAGCCTCCCATACGTGTAATAAAAAGTATTCAGCCAGTCTTGTAATTGACACTTAGCAGAAATAGGATACTTGTCACATTAATAATAATAACACAAAAATAACACAAAAGCACACAGGTTACTAGATGCTTACCACATGCTGCTCTCTGTGTTCGTCACAGGTATTGCACTGGCCTGTGTGACTCAGCATCCAAGCTGGGGGCTTCCTAAGAAGGATCTGTTCTTTTTCCATTCAGTGTCTAACATATAGTCTAATTCGAGGCATCATGATCGGTGTTCATAAATAATTTCTGAACTGAATTAAATTAAATCACTGGGACACATTCAGTGTACCATCCCTCTTTCTACATGGATCACAAAACAGTAATTATTTCATATTATGTCACTTAACACATTACAATTTCAAACTTAATTCTTGCCTAAGAGTCTTTCTTCCAAACAACTGGCTTCAATATTGCGTAACAGTTTTGTTTGCCCTGATGGTAGGGTTTTGTCTCCACAATAACAGCTTCCAGGACAGCAGAAACGACCTTGCAACTCATTATTCCAGTAGAGACTGGTGGAGGTGAAGACAGAGGAGAGCAGGCGAAAGCCCCATCGTGTTTGGCACATGGAGTGTTTGCTGTACTTTCTGCAGTGTGTGCCAGCGCCTCTGTTTAACTGAGTTGAGGATTAACATATTGAACAAGCAAAGAATTGCTCAACCTCCTGGGTACATGGGTCTTGTTCCACGTGTGACAGGTAAGCCTATTATTTGAGTATGAACTGTACCTGCTGGGAAGTCTCTGTATGTCCTGTGCACGAAGTCTTTGCTGCTCACCCAGAGTGAAAACATTTAGTAGTCTGCTCATGGGAAACAGAGTCTGCCTTGCCTCCAGGCAGAGAAGCCTGAAACAAATTAAGTTTCCATCTCTCCCCTGGCTATTTGGGTTTGAGCAATCTTGAAAGCAGCCTACTAAACAGGCAGACAAGACTCCACTTGAGTTGCAACCCTATTTATAATCTAAAGCCAAGGACTTTTGTGGAATCCCAGACCAGGCGGGGACACGTTAGATGGGTAATAAAGAATCAAAGAACTGCAATTTAGAGGTAGGGGTAGGGCACGACAGTGCTGTTGAATGAAAACGGATGCAATTGTTAACATGTCTCCCTGTGAGAAGGAGGTCAGAAAACTGCCGAGTGGTCAGAAAGTGATCTGTGTCAGAGCAGAGTGGCCAAGGGCTTATGCCAATGAAAGATCTAAGCCAATGTGGAAAGCACGTTTTTAACAAGTAAATAGTGCTATTTAAGGAGACCAATTGCAAAAGCAGTCTCATTGCCTAATGGGAGAGGGCTCGTCAATCATGCAACACATATTTGCCACCCAGCCTTGGAGCTGACACTGTATTACATGCTATGCAATGGTAAGCAATAACCCCTGTCTTGGGGCACCAAAATTTTTAAATAGGACACCACCACCAACAACAAAAGGAACATAAAGAGATTTTTTTAGAACCTACAATTTGTAATAAAGGCCTGAAAGAAACAAGCAAACAGAAGGTGCTGTTCTGCTTCTATTCATAGGGTCACTTGGGTAAAGTGTACAAAGATATTCAGATCTATCTCTGTGCATGCCCTCCCCACAAAAAAAAAAAAAAACTCCTAACACACACACACACACACCACAGCCTAATCCTCGTGACATCTCATGTAGTCTGCTCCAGCTATACGTTTTGACTCTTCTGGACATTTAATCATTCACCATGGGAGACCAGAGAGTCTGAATTTTATTTATGAAGAATACAACTCCCTATTGAGATGTAGCTCTAAACTTAGAGTTCAGAGGTTTAAATTGTTCAGATAAAGTTGATATAAATCACAGAAAGTAAATGACCAGTTTTTCCATTTCATTCAGTCCAGGTAGTCATGGATTCTGATTGCTTAATATAAGTAATAGTTATAATAATACCTTTACACAAATTGCAATCACTTCTTAACAGGATGAAAGAAAAAAATATAGATGGAGAAAAAAAGAATGGCATGCTGCAGTCCATGGGGTCGCAAAGAGTCAGACATGACTGAGTGACTGAACTGAACTGAACTGAATGAAACTGACACGAGGTTGTAAGAAACAAAATCATCATTAAAAGATAAAAACCGAATAATATCACATAGCAGACTCAATCTCTACTGACAGAATGATCTAGATATTCTTTTAATGAAATGTCATTTCTCTGAGGGACCGTTCCTGCCTATCCTCTTATTCCAAACAAAATCCTAATAGAATCTGGATTTAGAAGAGTCAAGTACCTACCTGTGTGCTGCACACTCTGTGATTGTCCATAATGACATGAGATTGTAAATCCTCCAAAAATAAATATCCATTCAATTACTGTTTACATGTATTATAAGTATATACAATCAGATTCATTCTGCCTTTTATTTCTTCAACTGGAAAAATTAAAAATTAGATAAAATCAGCAATAGCTTTAAAAATGTTTTTGTTCTCATGCTTGACTTTTAAGCAAACCTGTGTTATACAGATTTGAATTAATTCATGAATCATGATACACTATCAACACTGATCCATGCATGACCCTCTTTTATTTTACTTAGTTCATTCATTCGTTTACTCAACAAATAATAAATATTTGTGAACTCAACATCCAGGGCAAGAACTAGAACACTGATGATTTTTTACATGTATCTTTTCATTCCTCCCCATTCTGTCCTCTTGTTTATAGCTCCAATCCAAGTTATCTATCATACTGCTTTTTGTACTTTTTTTCTCTTGTTTTCAGATGTAATTAAAATGTTAACTGGACTTACTGTGGTGATTATAGCTTTTTGTAAAAGAAATGGTTTTTATTATGAACAGCAGGTGGTTAAGCATTTTTTTTTATATTGAATTATCTTTTTCCTTTTTAAAAAAGTCTATTATGCTATACACAACTTCTGAGATTTTCTTGTCATTCAGCAATAAGTATGCTTCATCCATGTTGTATATACTTGTGATTCATTAATTTTCCTCCTATGCCATATCACATTCTTGAATGATTCTTTGTATCCATTCTGCTCTTGATGGCTATTTGGATTTCACACAGATATTTAAATTATCTTTCTTTTCCTTATTGTGAGCAGTGCTGCTATAAACATTTTTATACATGTCTCCTGGAGAATGTTCATTTTCACAAGATAGTGGCCAATTAATTTCCAAACTGGTTTTACTATTTTATCCTCTTATTAACCATGTACAATACATTATTGATCTACATCTCTCCATTAATTGGCATTGTTAAACTTTTCACTGTTTTCAGATGAATGTAAAATGGCATTTCCTTTAAGTCATGATTTATGACAAGTTGATTACTAATTCAGGTAGCTATCTTTACACATGCTTATTGTTTAATGGCTTTTCCATAGGTTCATTAGACAACTGTATGAAGCAGTTATCTGTTTGAAGCAATTATCCTAACAAAGAATAATTGATACTGGGTAAGAAAGTATTTCTGACCAAACACTTCCTAATTCAGTTTCTAGAATATTAGCTTTTTCATAAATAATAAATTTATAGGCTTTCTATCCATATTATTTGACCTGTGAGTGAAGTGAAGTCTCTCAGTCATGTCCAACTCTTTGTGACCCTGTGGACTGTAGCCTACCAGGCTCCTCCCTCCATAGGATTCTCCAGGCAAGAATACTGGAGTGGGTTGCCATTTCCTTCTCCAGGGGATCTTCCCAACCCAGGGATTGAAACCAGGTCTCCCGCATTGCAGGCAGACACTTTTACCTCTGAGCCATGACATGTAGGGCAGATCTATTATATTTGCCTCTGTTCTTTACTTACACTTTGACTTTGTGACAAGCCAGAAATTCCAGAATTAAAGTGCAAACACAAGGAAAGATTTCTGAATGTTACTGATCTTCTCATTCATATACGGAAGTTAGTTGCAACTTCTTGGAAGTTTATGTGAATTATGGAATTGAATTATGTTAGATCTAAGATCTGTTCTTGGTTGAGTGTAAAGTTTTTTTCTATGTCTTCAAATATGTCTGTGCTTATTTGAGGATCGAAATACACAGATCAACATTAGAGACCAGGCAAAAAAGCTATATTTTCTTTTCCTATGATAGGGGTTTTATTTGATTTCTAAAAGGTGTCATTTATAAAAGAATTCAAGTAGTCTAAAAACTTCTAAGCAATCTATAAATCACTTTTCTGCTGGTATCATCATGATTAGGAGGACAAGAAAACATCTACAATTCATTTCATGTACTCCATCATGGAAACATTAATTAGTTAGCATCATATCCAAAAGGTTGTAGGAGATGATCTTATATGTTGCATATTTACCAACTTAGTTATCCAGTACCAACAAATGTTCTCATCTTTGTTATGTATCAGGAAAGCGAGAGTAGGAAGTTAAGAAGAGAATTTAAAACAATCACAGAATCATGAGATACACATGGTCGCCACCCCAATTCTAGGAGTACTAACTTGTGTGAGGGCCCCCTGCATCTCTTCAGGTAAAATGATAACATATTCATATCTTAAGTGACTATATGGCCTTACTGGGGGAAAATGTAATTATATAGTCAAAACTCAATTACTATCTTCTCAAAATAAAGAGATTTCCTTTTGTAATGACAATTTACTATCAATTTTGGCAAAAATTAAGAATTAGATTTGTTTTTGAAACTCATTCCAAGTGTATTTTTGTTATGTACTAATCAACATAGAATTGTTTGGATGCTTTTCAGGAAAAAAGGATATTTCACTTGCAAATAATATCTTCTCACAAATTTACTTTGTCAGTTTGAAAAATAATCCTTAGATTTCTTACATTCTTTTTATTATATGGTATTATAACAAACAAAAATAGTATCATTTAGTTGAATGTCTTATTTCTCCATTTTAACCAGTGTAAACTTTCATGATTTTTCCATAAACAGACATTAAACATTAAATAAATTGAATCTCTTCAACAAATTGGTTATAGTATATATTTTGACTTAAAAGCATCTGCTGTTAATGTGCAACTTGTTTCAAGGCACCTGTTATATTTATAACAAACTGTCTTCAGTCGATGCAAAAAATATTGCACAATAGTGCCAGGGTGGTAGATGGCTGGAACAGAAGAGAAACAGATTGGAGCATAAGTGGTTAGTCATCATGGCAAATGCACCTTTAGCAATGGAGCAGTATACTCTGCAAACATTCCTCAAATACACATCCAAAGAATCAAATTCTTGACACAATTAATGTGAAGATAGGCAGCAGGTACTCAGTGAATTCTGACTTTGAGTTAGAAGATACATTCTTTAGCTTTCCACTCTTCAGGGTATAATACAGATTCTAACCAATAGATCAGTCAGTATTTACTGAGTATCTATGATTGCTGTAAAAGTGCTGCATTCAATGTGCCAGCAAATTTGAAAAACTCAGCAGCGCCTGTAGGACTGGAAAAGGTCAGTTTTCATTCCAATCCCAAAGAAAGGCAATGCCCAAAATGCTCAAACTACCACACCTGTCTCTTATACACATCTCATTTCCTTTAAGTCATGATTTATGACAAGTTGATTACTAATTCAGGTAGCTATCTTTACACATGCTTATTGTTTAATGGCTTTTCCATAGGTTCATTAGACAACTGTATGAAGCAGTTATCTGTTTGAAGCAATTATCCTAACAAAGAATAATTGATACTGGGTAAGAAAGTATTTCTGACCAAACACTTCCTAATTCAGTTTCTAGAATATTAGCTTTTTCATAAATAATAAATTTATAGGCTTTCTATCCATATTATTTGACCTGTGAGTGAAGTGAAGTCTCTCAGTCATGTCCAACTCTTTGTGACCCTGTGGACTGTAGCCTACCAGGCTCCTCCCTCCATAGGATTCTCCAGGCAAGAATACTGGAGTGGGTTGCCATTTCCTTCTCCAGGGGATCTTCCCAACCCAGGGATTGAAACCAGGTCTCCCGCATTGCAGGCAGACACTTTTACCTCTGAGCCATGACATGTAGGGCAGATCTATTATATTTGCCTCTGTTCTTTACTTACACTTTGACTTTGTGACAAGCCAGAAATTCCAGAATTAAAGTGCAAACACAAGGAAAGATTTCTGAATGTTACTGATCTTCTCATTCATATACGGAAGTTAGTTGCAACTTCTTGGAAGTTTATGTGAATTATGGAATTGAATTATGTTAGATCTAAGATCTGTTCTTGGTTGAGTGTAAAGTTTTTTTCTATGTCTTCAAATATGTCTGTGCTTATTTGAGGATCGAAATACACAGATCAACATTAGAGACCAGGCAAAAAAGCTATATTTTCTTTTCCTATGATAGGGGTTTTATTTGATTTCTAAAAGGTGTCATTTATAAAAGAATTCAAGTAGTCTAAAAACTTCTAAGCAATCTATAAATCACTTTTCTGCTGGTATCATCATGATTAGGAGGACAAGAAAACATCTACAATTCATTTCATGTACTCCATCATGGAAACATTAATTAGTTAGCATCATATCCAAAAGGTTGTAGGAGATGATCTTATATGTTGCATATTTACCAACTTAGTTATCCAGTACCAACAAATGTTCTCATCTTTGTTATGTATCAGGAAAGCAAGAGTAGGAAGTTAAGAAGAGAATTTAAAACAATCACAGAATCATGAGATACACATGGTCGCCACCCCAATTCTAGGAGTACTAACTTGTGTGAGGGCCCCCTGCATCTCTTCAGGTAAAATGATAACATATTCATATCTTAAGTGACTATATGGCCTTACTGGGGGAAAATGTAATTATATAGTCAAAACTCAATTACTATCTTCTCAAAATAAAGAGATTTCCTTTTGTAATGACAATTTACTATCAATTTTGGCAAAAATTAAGAATTAGATTTGTTTTTGAAACTCATTCCAAGTGTATTTTTGTTATGTACTAATCAACATAGAATTGTTTGGATGCTTTTCAGGAAAAAAGGATATTTCACTTGCAAATAATATCTTCTCACAAATTTACTTTGTCAGTTTGAAAAATAATCCTTAGATTTCTTACATTCTTTTTATTATATGGTATTATAACAAACAAAAATAGTATCATTTAGTTGAATGTCTTATTTCTCCATTTTAACCAGTGTAAACTTTCATGACTTTTTCCATAAACAGACATTAAACATTAAATAAATTGAATCTCTTCAACAAATTGGTTATAGTATATATTTTGACTTAAAAGCATCTGCTGTTAATGTGCAACTTGTTTCAAGGCACCTGTTATATTTATAACAAACTGTCTTCAGTCGATGCAAAAAATATTGCACAATAGTGCCAGGGTGGTAGATGGCTGGAACAGAAGAGAAACAGATTGGAGCATAAGTGGTTAGTCATCATGGCAAATGCACCTTTAGCAATGGAGCAGTATACTCTGCAAACATTCCTCAAATACACATCCAAAGAATCAAATTCTTGACACAATTAATGTGAAGATAGGCAGCAGGTACTCAGTGAATTCTGACTTTGAGTTAGAAGATACATTCTTTAGCTTTCCACTCTTCAGGGTATAATACAGATTCTAACCAATAGATCAGTCAGTATTTACTGAGTATCTATGATTGCTGTAAAAGTGCTGCATTCAATGTGCCAGCAAATTTGAAAAACTCAGCAGCGGCTGTAGGACTGGAAAAGGTCAGTTTTCATTCCAATTCCAAAGAAAGGCAATGCCCAAAATGCTCAAACTACCACACAATTGCACTCATCTCACATGCTAGCAAAGTAATGCTCAAAACTCTCCAAGCCAGGCTTCAACAGTACATGAACCATGAACTTCCAGATGTCCAAGATGGATTTAGAAAAGGCAGAGGAACCAGAGATTTAATTGCCAACATCCACTGATCACCAANTGGGACCCATGTCCATTCCCAACATACTGTATTGAAATTTCTTGCATGTGGTCCAAAGATTAGTATCTTCAAAAATCACTAGAAGTAATTTTTAGCCATAGGCAGAATGATAGTAAAGACACCTGAATGTTCTCTTGAACTTGACTTCGTAGAAAAGAGAAACAATTGAAAGGAAACAAATATGATCAAGGTTGTATTGGCTTCAAAATGAATAAGGGATTGGAGAGGACAGAAAGTGAATTGCAAGAGACAATTAGGAAACTAATTCATATTAAAAGTTACAGAGGGCTAAACAGGAGAAATTAGAAAAAATAGTATATTTTTTTCCCCACTGTGAAATTAGGAAAAATAAAAATAAAGAGTCAGCAGGAACCCTGAGATTTTCAATTTCATGTCTGATATAAAGAGGATGATGTTTTGAGATACAACCAAATCATAAATATTAGGAGAAGGACACTGGGGTTGTTTTCAGACATTGTAAATTTGCAATTCTTGTGGTTGCTTACTTTTCCGTTTTCTAAAGTTCCAAGAAAAACATGATTTCATGCCAAAGACTAAGCTAGATAAAAATTACTCATGCCCAAGAAAATTTTAAGGCTGCCATGTTATCCAGAATACATATGCTATAAATTGGGATTTCCAAGTTAGATCCACCTTATTACAAATAAAGTTGAAAAGGAAACCAAGCTTTGNATATTTTACTACATTTATCCAAGGTGCAGTCACTGGGGAAAGTTGGCTGAATGTACACAGGACCTCCTGTGGATTTCTTTCTTTCTTTTACAAGTTCTTCTGGATCTATAATTATTTCCAAAGTAGAAAATTAAAGAAACACCCCCATGCTGCGCAGATATCCCTGGGAGAGATAACCCTTGTGCTTCAATTAAGATCTTGTAAATCGGTCACAGTTTTGACAGACAGCAGAGGAAGCGCTCCCCTGGGGGCTCAGTGGTAAAGAATCCGCCTACAACGCAGGAGACGCGGGTTCCATCCCTGGGTTGGGAAGAGCCGCTAGAGAAGGGAATGATAATCCACTCTCACCCAATTTCCACTTTTCGCCCAGAGGTTTTCCAAACTTTGCCGTGAGATGTTTTCATGTTGTGTGCAGGGAACCTGGATACACTTTCAAAACACTTTAGACAATTAAGACTGCGATCATTTAAGGGGGTGAGCGGTGAATCCCCCCAACAAACAGCACCCTGAGTCCAGGACTTCCCTCACACGGGAGGAGCTGTCTCTTATACACATCTAGATGTGTATAAGAGACAGCATTTATTGTTATACAAATATACAAAAGAGTCACTTCCACAGTTGCCTAAAACAAAACTGAAGTCTAACACTTTTCATTAAAGTTATTTCCGCTGTTCCATTTTATGATGAACAGCAGTTCATGAAAGAGGTGTTTTGAAAAATAAATGTAGTATAAATGATACCTTGGTCTGTGAAATAGAAACTTTTTGTGTGCATTTCAAGAAATTATATCTGTTGATAGTTTAATTTTGTTCATAATCCCATTTTTATCTTTTAATGGATGTGAAATAAATGAAATTCCTTTTTCTTTTCTGCCTTACTACCCCAGCTGTGTAGCCACCATCAAGATATCATTTTATATTCTTCTAGATCTTATTTTTTTATTTTATTTTAATTTTATTGAAGTATAGCTGATTTAAAAATGTTAGTTTGGGGTGTACAGCACAGTGTTTCATGCATATTTATTGTTTTTCCTTAGAGGTTATTACAAAGTATTGACTATAGTTCTCTGTATAATAGGTCCTTGTTTGTTTTATATAGTGTGTATATATTAATCCCAAACTCTGTCTTATCCTTATAGAAATATACATTTTTGTTGTTTTCTCCCAAGTAAAAATGACTTTGCAATGTGCTTTTTTGGTTTACTTACAGTGAATATTTTTCCAAATCAGTACATATGAATTTGTTTCTTTTTAATTACTCCATGAATTTCCTTTAAGATATTTTCTATCACTGATTAAACATTTTTCTGTTAATTGAGAATTCTCCTTCAATTTTTGATTGAAGTAAACTACACTGTACTGAGCATCCCTGGACATATTTTTGCTTGTTTGCTTGTAAAAAGCCAGTATTTCTATAGGACAGACCCCTTAAAGTAGAATTTCTAGTGAAATTGCTGGGTCAAAGGTGATGCATATTTTTCATCGTGACAGATAGTGCTAATCTGACTTTAAAAAAGCTATCCTTATGCTCATCAATACCATTGCAAGAGCTCATTTTCCTTTCAAAGATGTTATCAATCTTTGGATATGTTGCCAATCAAGTAGGTGAATAAGTTAACTTGTTTAACAGAAAGCTGATATTTGGTATTCATGATGGACCCTGTAAGTTGGCTTATTGGCCACATCCCGTTTGGTCCTGGGCAGATATTTTTGTATTTTGCTTGGATGCTGTATTCAGGCAAGTTATATTTTGTGCTTAAGAGTTTTCCTAACCTGACCAGACACTTAGGCCACCTATCTGGATAAACATCCTTTTCTGTCTGAAATATTCACTCCCTCCTGCCTGGCCACAGGGCTGTGTGTGTGTGTGTGAGACGATCACCTCTGTGTGGGGTCCAGATTCTCCCAGGGACTTTGAAGCATGGTAACTTCACTGATATGTTGATGAGCCCAGACATGAAGGAGGTGATGATGACAGAAAAGGGTAATTGGGAAGTTCTGCCCTGGGGAAGAAATAGTTTGTATCTGGGAGAGAAGGGCTTGACCATTCTTTCTCAAATGACATTTCTTTTTGAAAGACAGTGTTAAAAGTGTGCAGTTCCAGAGACAAGTTGGTTATTGCAGAAATATCTACCACGGCATGCTTGAACTCATTTTCTTTCAAGGTTGGAAAAAATAGAAAAATGTGCATCTTGAAGAGATAGCCAAACCGTCATTGTGAACAGTAATCCAGTATTTCAGTCTATAAATTGAAAGGGTTTTAAACAAGAAGCAATTATTTCAGGCAGAAAGCAAACATAAATGCCAGCAGCCAAAACAACCTGTGAAAAGATATGCTTAAAACTGAGATTTTTTTAAATATATATATATTTATCTGTAGCTCTTGACTTTTAAATTCCATAGACATTTTACCCTGAGAAATGAATATGAAACATTAAAATGTTGAAGAAAGGCATAAGAACACTTTAAAAAGAATATTTTTAATATTTAAGAAAATACTAATATTGTGTTACCAACTCCAAAGCCAAACAGGAAACATTCCTCAGTGTGATTAGAAATTAGAGGGAGAAGAAAACCATAATAATAATAATAATATTTTTTGTTACTTGTATTTTGGGAACACTGTTATTTGCCAATCACCTAATACATAAAAGTAGATTCACTCTTATTATATAAGTTTGTATTCTTTCAGGGAAGGCGTCAGCAAAATTGTCTTATAGCACATTGTAGAAGTTTTAAGAGTGACTCAAGTCATGCTTCATTAGAAAAATCTCAGGACCCTTTGGCTTCTACCTGTCATGCTGATTTTTTTTTTTTTTTGAGGGGCCCTGTCAGCTTGGCCTCTGCTCAAAAACTGTGTTTTTTCTTAAGTTGAGAAGTATTTTTTTTAATTCAACATTATTAATTCAAATATTATCTTAGTCTCTGAAAGTAAAGAGTGATATAAACTGCATTAAATGCTTATCTATCCTTAGGAGGATCTCTCTCTGTGCAGATAATATATTTTATGTCTCTCTCTATACAGACTCTTTCCTATTAATGACTACGTAGCATTTCCGTATATACTTTGTGACCCTGTGGACAGTAGTCTACCAGGCTCCTCTGCCCACTGGATTCTCCAGGCAAGAATATTGGAGTGGGTTGCATGCCCTCCTTAAATTACGCTCAGTGGTTATTTAATGTTTACATTTTTCCCCCAAGACAAGGAATCCTTAATGAGCATTAACCATGTTTGTTTATTGCTCCAGGTATCAATCTACCACATTCTCTACCCACACATACAAATACTGTGACAATCATTTGTGTCGGTATATAGTCCTGTTACTTCTTTACTACAAATAAACTCAACAGCACACAAGAAAGTTTTTTTTTAACCTAATTTTTGTCAAAACTAGCATCTTAGCATTTTTTTTTNTGGCAGGTTAAATTTAAACTGTACAGGGTCATGCAGACTCCTGACTAATTTCTTTTACTGGTTTGTCCTAAAATCTAAAGTAAGAGTGATTTTGCAATTTTATTTATAGTATAGTGTTTGAATAATAAAAACCCAGTGTTTCTTCTGTCTCTTATACACATCTAGATGTGTATAAGAGACAGGTAATAGGTTTTCTCTATTACAAAGTGATTTAGATTGAAGTATAAAAGTTCTGAAGAGATTAGATACTACTACATTAGTTTGCCACATTAGTATAAAAAATACAACACATATTAAACTAGCATACATGGTTCAAGATTTTATCAACTAACTCAAGTTCATTACATTTGCTCTGTTTCCAGTCGGTCCTTTTTTTTTTTTTTTTTTTTTGAATTTTTTTCAACAATGGAGACTCCCTAAATTTCACTGGGGGCTTTCCATGTACTAATTTGTATATCATTAATATTTGGTCATTTGATTTAAAGTTTCAGGGTTCTTTAGCTAGTTTTAAATAAACTTAAAATTTGTTCTTCATTCTCTGTGTGAACAGCCAGATTGACAGGGAAAGTGTCTGGAGTAGCAGGTCAATATGGTTGGTTAACACCCTTCTCTCCTTGAGCACGTAAAGGAAAATTTTTTATAGATAGCCTTTTTAGTGCAACGGTTCTCTTAAAAATCACACCAGTAATAATTCTGTGCAGAAATAAGGCAGCCAAATGTGTGGAAATAAATTCCATTTGTGTATAAAATATCTAAGATAGGAAAAATTATACTTGTAAAATTTAAAGCTAGCTAAGGATTCATTGAAAAAAATTTTCATATACCATCCCTTCAAATCTGGCTTTAAAGAGGCTGTAACATAATTCTAGGAATAAAAACCTTCTGGAACCGGGGTCTATGGAAAAGAGATTACAGCCCCCATAACATTCTAGAAATGCAGAGAGCTTGCAAGATCATCTTGGAGAAGTTTCTTTTCTTTCCTTGCTATAGATTAAACAGGGGTTCTGAAAACGCTGCTTTCCATGAGCATACATTTCTTCCATTGGTGCTGAATTTTGTATTGATTAATTACACTTTTTTCCTCTTTGGAAAGAAAACTTTTAAGGATGAATATCACTGTTCTGCTTGCATGAAAACTTCCTGTTGACTTTGAGAGGTAAGCATTGACTTATGATGGGAGGGTGCAACTTACTGAAGACAGAATTTGAACCCCTGGTGAGATGCTGCTTCCAGGGTATAGTTTAGTTATCTAAAAAGAATGTGTCTAATGTCAGTCTAAAGAATCATATGCCTTTAGATTTTTACATGGGAAAGTTCAGTAAGACATTTTGACATAGAAAATTTCAACTTTGAAAAGGAACTTAAAAAAAATGCTGTGTTTGTTCATTCTTTTGAAATATATCTGAGTACAGGAAGAGTAACTAAACAGCAAGGAATGCTGGGCACAGGGTTTTTCACCACTTTGAACTGTCAGATAGTTTCTCAAAATGTATCAGGTGCTGGGAAGTCTATGGAGGCTTTAGAAAGCAATCAAGCAATGGCTGACGATGCATAAGCCTGAATCATCTTATGTGCTATTCTGTGTATTCGTAGGTGGGAAAGTCATTGCTGACTGCGAATGGAGGCTGGGTGGTATAGACTCTTAATGCTCTCAACATTTTCCAACTCGCATGTCAGGCCAAAATTGTAATAACAAAGCTCAGGGCAGCTGCCTGCGCTGGGTTTGGTTCTAACTCAGGTGAGAACACTCATCATGTCGCTACCCTTCATGAACGCACATGCACACAGGTTTTCAAATGTAAAGTCAAAAGGCATTTCAAGATTTGAATAGAATCCTTCAGATTTAAAAGTAACCTGAAAGCGCAATAGTTTTGAAACTTTCCCAAGGATTAAAAAAATGGCAAGATCTTGTTTGTTTAAATGTGTATGTCTTCAGGCCTGTCAAATCTCATAGAGTTGTATTTTCAAAGAAAAATGGCAGGTTAAATTTAAACTGTACAGGGTCATGCAGACTCCTGACTAATTTCTTTTACTGGTTTGTCCTAAAATCTAAAGTAAGAGTGATTTTGCAATTTTATTTATAGTATAGTGTTTGAATAATAAAAACCCAGTGTTTCTTTAATATATTACATTCTTCTGCAGGCCTTCATATATACTCATTATCTAATATGACATTTATGGTTAAGTAAGTTAATTTTTGCAGATTCATACAAGTGACTTATTTAGGACTCCAGGGAGAATGCCCCTATTCTTTCATAATGTTATTACCCCATGCCATTCCAATAACATTTAATAGATAGTTAACATTCTCCAACATTAAGCTTGTGGTATGGGAGCTTTGAAAACATCACATATTTGGATTTCTCTTTAGCAGTTTCAGTTCAGTTGCTCAGTCGTGTCCGACTCTTTGCGACCCCATGAATTGCAGCATGCCAGGCCTCCCTGTCCATCACCAACTCCCGGAGTTCACTCAGATTCATGTCCATCGAGTCAGTGATGCCATCCAGCCATCTCATCCTCTGTCATCCCCTTCTCTTCCTGCCCCCAGTCCCTCCCAGCATCAGTGTCTTTTCCAATGCTTCAACTCTTTCTCATGTGGTGGCCAAAGTACTGGAGTTTCAGCTTTAGCATCATTCCTTCCAAAGAAATCCCAGGGTTGATCTCCTTCAGAATGGACTAGGTTGGATCTCCTTCCAGTCCAAGGGACTCTCAAGAGTCTTCTCCAACACCACAGTTCAAAAGCATCAATTCTTCGGCGCTCGTTTAGCAGGATCATAATCATAATTTAAAATCAGATTTGAAATACTGTTTTCTAAAAAAAAAAACCTGATATATGTATTTTTCCTTGGGTGGAGAGGCAAGGAGAGACATTCCTTTGGTATGCCCTGTTCATCTCTATGACTCATTGATTATTAGTTCAGTCACTGTATTTCTGAGTATGAGAATAAATGTTTATTGAAACAAATCAACCATGGTGTGACAAGTTAAAATTTGTTTGCAAAGATAAAGTCAGTTCCTATGTAAAAATATATAATTAAAATGGTATAAAACCCTACTTCCCCATAAGGACAACCATTGGTTCTTTGACAGAACAAGTATTGATTGAATATCCAGCCATTCCACACAGTAACTTTCCCCAGATTCTGAAATTGCAGTGATGATTGAAATGAACAGGTTTCACAGAGACTTACCAGTCCTTTACCTGGGAAGAGACTCCCAATAAAATGGCCATAGTAATAGATGTTTTCTTGATCCCAATTTCGATGACAATTCTGAAGGAAAGAGACCCAAGTCAATGAAACTGGCTAAAGTAGAGATCAGAGAGTCTCCCTCTTCGCAAAGAATTGTTGATTGAGCTGAAGGAAGCCTTCAGGATAAATGGCTGGCAGGGCAGGGTCTGGGGGGCATTCCAGGAGACATCAGAGAGGAAAAGATCAGGAGTGGGACCTACTCGGGGAGTGGAAGGAAGCTCACACGGGAGGAGGATGCAGGAGCACGTAGGACCACAGCTCGAGATGAGGTCAGGGACCTGATTAGGCAAGGAGTCTGAAACGGACCCGAAAAGCGCTGGAAAGCGTCAGCACAGTGGGTCCCTTCAGAATCCCAGGAGACACTGTGTAGCACAGGGAACTATATTTAGTATCCTGTGATAAACCATAATGGAGAAGAATATGAAAAAGTATATTTAGATGTCTGAGTCAGCAGAAATTAACACAATATTGTAAATCAATTACAAAAAAAACACAACAAGTCTGAGAGAAGACAGTGGCAGGCATTGGTGAGGGCAAGGCTTGACAGTCACTTCTCTGCTGTGTTTTTACAGGTAGAGCAATATTTCAAAGCATTAGCTGGTGCTAGGATGCAGTATCCGACCAGCGTGGGAGACTGCTCAATCAGAACCCACTGCGGTACCTGCAGACGAACATCAGCTCTACGTGGTCATGTGACTCTGAAACACTCTTTCAAATGGACGTATATATACACTACGATATGTAACATAGATAGCTAGCGGGAACCTTCTATAAAGCACAGGAAGCTAAGCTCAGTGATGAATTAGTTGGGGTGGGATGGAGGGAGGTCCAAAAAGGAGCAGATGCATGCATTCATATTGCTGATTCACTTCTTTGTACAGCAGAAATGAACACAACATTGTAAAGCAATTATATTCCAATAAAAATAATACATAAATACATAAGTAAAACAAAAGATCATTGTAGGTTGCTGGCTGGCTGAGGGTTAGACTTCTGGTCGCATCCATGACCCTGCAGTGTGAGATCTGCTTTTAGCGGCAGCTTTCTTCACATAAGAAAATGATAGATGATACTTGTCCTTCTTAATAAGCAGGGATTATCAGAAAGTCAGTACTTACACCCAAGAGAATGTTGCCACCAAACCCAGAAAATTCCCTCCGATTTCCTAAAGTGAAAAGCTCTTCCCTGATTGTCTGGAAACCTCACCGTCTCCCCACTCTGGCTTTTATGAGTTATCATAACTCAGCGGTAGCTGTCATGTAACTGACCAGCACTGATGATGAAATCAATAACCACTAAAACAAAAATAAATGGTGTTTGGGGTGTAAGAAACACTTAGCCATTTTTATCTTAGGGAAAGTACATCTGACTGAAGTGTGCTCCAAGTCCTCATATTTCACATTTTTTTAAAAAATAAACTCCAATTCTGCTAACATTTCTGCAGTGTCTAATCGATATACATAATGGTGGCCTGTCTCTGGGCTCAAATAGAATCAGCGCGTCATTTAGGGAGGAAACGCTATGTCATTTAATCCCATTAAAAATCATTTCCTGGTGGGAATTTATTTAAAGCTCTCCCTACTCCAGCTCAAAAGCTTTCACACAAGTAAGCTTTTGGGAGGAAGCAATGGAGAACTTAGTTTCAAGTCTCTCAAAACTTAGGGCGCAAGAGGTAAAGTGATGCCTCTTCATCCTCCACATAAAAATAGCTTTAAATATGTAAATATTTTAGTGCCACTTCTCAGTGGAATAAAGTGAGCTGATACCACTTTGAAAGCCTCAAGGTCATCAGTTCATTTTTAAGGGTCACTGATTCCTAAGTTTCTACATCCTGACTGATTCACCTGTTAAAATGATGGAACTATTTGGGAATATTGAGGTGTCATGATAGATTGGTCTTTTTGCAGGAATATGGTGATTTCTCCTATTTCTATTTTTCTGTTTAATACAGCTGAACATGAAAGCTGCAATGAGCTCTGTGTCTGAGCTAGGAAACCTGCTGGAATAGGTTGTGATTTAAGGAGGAGAATTTATGGAATCGCCAGGAATAAACAACACAGTTTAGCAAGAAGTTTCCAGAGGAGAAGGCTGAGTATAGCAGATGGCATAACTTGGGACCTTGAAAAAAGCCATAGTAAGCCTCTGATGATAAGAAAAAGTGTATCCTCTAGACAATGTATGTGGGTATCTATAATTTACATTAAATCTATAGACATATATCAAAATTGATCTATGAGTTTCTACTTATATCTACTATCTTATCTATGTACTATTTGCTTAAAATATATAGGGTGACAAGGGTGGCTACATCTTGCATTGTCTATTCTGGTTAGAGCATGAAAGTACGAAGAGATTGTGATTAGAAGCATTTGTGATTCAATCAAGTAGTAAGCACTGTCAAGATGATTTATCTAAACAGGTATTATGTGGGGCGTATGATTGTGGACGATTAGTCTGCTGTCTTAAGAGTCAGGCAATGGATATTTAGGTTATGATTCTAGAGTTTAAGAGGACAAAATTAATTGCCTGCTGAACTCAGAGCCCCATTCAGAAGAGACTAACAGGAAAAGGCAAAAATGTATGATCACCCATGCTGACTTGATTGGCTCTGATGGAACCACAGCAGGAAAGGTTCCTGACTGTCAAACCTGGAACTAGATTTTGCTGACTCATGGGGCTATTTCAGATGGGCTATTGACAAAAATTGCCGAAGAATTGATGCTTTTGAACTGTGGTGTTGGAGAAGACTCTTGAGAGTCCCTTGGACTGCAAGGAGATCCAACCAGTCCATTCTGAAGGAGATCAACCCTGGGATTTCTTTGGAAGGAATGATGCTAAAGCTGAAACTCCAGTACTTTGGCCACCTCATGTGAAGAGTTGACTCATTGGAAAAAACTCTGATGCTGGGAGGGATTGGGGGCAGGAGGAGAAGGGGACGACAGAGGATGAGATGGCTGGATGGCATCACGGACTCGATGGACGTGAGTCTGAGTGAACTCCGGGAGATGGTGATGGACAGGGAGGCCTGGCGTGCTGTGATTCATGGGGTCGCAAAGAGTCGGACACGACTGAGCGACTGAACTGTTTGACAAAAAAAATACTTAAAAATAACATGAACGTGTGGTCCTGCAGTCGTTGCCAACTCTGTGACCCCATGGACTGTATCCTGACAGGCTCTTCTGTCCCTGGAAGTTTCCAGGCAAGGATACTGGAGTGTGTTGCCACGTCCTCCTCCAGGGGATCTTCCTAACCTAGTGACTGAATCCGGGTCTCTTACATCTCCTGCATAGGCAGGTGTGTTCTTTACCACTAGCGCCACCTGGGCTTCCTTGTCAAAATAACAATTTGTCAAGACTTCATTTGAAGTTTTCCCTTCCCTTTGTAAGTAAAAGGATCATTTTAGTTGCTTTCTTTCCCCACATTTTTTTTCCCCCTTTTTCAGTGAACAAGGCTACCTCTTCTGGCCCATATGAGACCTGTTTGGCGGAGCAGAGCCTATCACAATAACAGAACTCTCAGAAGCATTTCCTGTGTTAGAAATCCGTCCCTTACTTCCTTAGGACTATTATCAAAGTGTATTAAATCACCTGTATTTTAGGCTCTTCGTCTGTGACTCCCTCTGATTTATGGCCGAAATTGCTGCACACCATGTGAGAGTAAATGGGATCCCTTTTGCTCATCTTTCTAGTGCAAAATGAAGTGAAGTTGCTCAGCCACGTCCCACTCTTTGCGACCCCATGGACTGTAGTCTATCAGGTTGCTCCGTCCGTGGGATTTTCCAGGCAAGAGTGCTGGAGTGGATTGCCATTTTCTTCTCCAGGGGATCTTCCAGACCCAGGAATTGAACCCGGATCTCCCGCATTGCAGGCAGATGCTTTACCATCTGAGCCAATAAGTCCATTGATAATAGTAGAGAAGGAATAAGAGAAGAGAGGAGTCTTTTTTTTTTTTTTTTTCAATCCAAAGAGCTCAGTGCTTATCTTGGGCCTCTCAGCTCACTGCTTGCTGAGATTTGGAGACCCTGTTTCAAACACTGCAGTTTGCAGTCCAAAGGACCGGACTTTTTCTATATAATGTATTTGAACACAAGTGTCTTCTTGATGGGGTTTTTGATTTGTCCATTTTGCCAAATTATCTACAAGTAGGAATATTGAAATAAGATCTTTAGCAACTTACTCTGGATGTCAGTTTTCTCTTGAAGGACAGTTATTAAAAAACTCCTAGGATGGCTCACTTGCTTCTTTTTGGTACAAAGCAATGTCATCATTTTTTTGAGTATTATATTTCTCCTCAATAATTGATATGCTACATTAAAGGAACACAAAATGGTCTTAATTATACAATAATGATCAAGGCAAAGAGTGTTTCCTGGGAACTAATGGTGGCCTGAGAGGACATGATGGCTTGAGGTCCAGCTGGTTAATAAGCCGCAGGAAATGCTGTGGGCCAAGATCTGTATTATTTCACTGAGATAAAAATGAACAAAAAAGGGGGGCGGCAAAATGGACTTTTCTCCACTAATGGGTAAAATGGCCTCATTTTGGATGCAGAAGACATTTCAGTAGAAAGAATGTGTTTCATAACAGCTAAGTCATAATTTTCAGTGATTTTTGCTTTTTGTTTCTAACACAGTACAGGGTAGAGGATATTCTACTTTGATTGGAAATTTTAATGCAACTGAAAGTACTACACAGCTTTGGAGTTTTGTCTAGTCTGTGCCATAGAACGTTATGACCAACATTTGTTGTGATAGCTTTTTTTTTTTAAATGTGTGTGAGGTAGATATATATTTTATAAACTTTTAATGTTAAAAGGTTACTTTGGTTTTAACATTCAGAAAATAGTTATCTAATAAAAATCAAAGTACAGGCTTTATTTTCTTTTGTTTCTAAGATTCTTTCAAATGTTAGGGAAAGATAGCCGACTGAAAGGATAGCTTTAAGGTCTTAAGTAGTTTTACTTAAATTATAAATACAAGGTTTTGTTGTTTTTCAGTCACTGAGCTCAGTCCTGACCGACTCTTTGAGACTCCATGGACTGTAGCCCCCCGACTCCTCTATCCATGGAATTTTCCAGGCAAGAATACTGGATTGGGTTACCATTTCTTTCTCCACGGACTCTTCCTGACCCATGGATTGATACCAGGTTTCCTACATTGGCAGGCAGATTCTTTACCAGCGAGTCCATAACAAATGTGAACGCTGTCTTTTCACTTTTCTTACATGACAGTAATCAGTTCTGGCTCAGTTCATCTATAGAGATTTTGAGAGGAGTTGGCACTTAAACATCTTGAGAAAGATTCATCTCCCAATGAATGATATTCAACATATTGAGATAGTCTCTATCAGAATAGCTAAAGGGGACATTCATAGGATCAGAATCAGTATGTACAGAAATGCAGACATCTTTAAAATAATTCCTAAGTGCTTTATGTTTTTCAAATGAGTGAAACAGTTTGAATAAATATAACAACTTTAAAATGAACATTTAGACCCATGTCACCATCTGCTGAATGGATTAGAACCCAACTGCAAGGTCAGATTCACACCTGAAATGGTGCTCTCTTGCATGGGGCAGAGGAAAGAAATCCAGAAGTCTCTACTCCAGCAGAGTAGCTTTACCTCCCTTAGGAAATTCTTCCAGATAGAGATTTATTGGAATCTAAGAATGTCCTCTTTAAAATGCATTGGACCCCTTGGTATATCATAGGCACCACAGAAAAGTCGCCTTCATTTTGACATGAAATGGCTCAAAAATTAGATTACTTTTCTCAGCATAT
This sequence comes from Oreotragus oreotragus, assembly GCA_006410675.1. Classification (NCBI taxonomy): domain Eukaryota; kingdom Metazoa; phylum Chordata; class Mammalia; order Artiodactyla; family Bovidae; genus Oreotragus; species Oreotragus oreotragus. The sequence continues at coordinate 213,604 of SJYX01004370.1, forward strand.
CTCATATAATTTCCATTAAGGAAATATAGATTTTGGTAATGTTTGGTTGAGAGAAGTTATTTTGAAATAAAAGGAAAGTGTGCCAGGGAAGAATACAAGAGCAGAGAGCTGTGAGTCATCAGACACATTTTAGGGGAAGAGAGGGAAGAGAAGGGAGCTGAATCCAGGAATGGAGAGGCAGTGGCAATCCAGACAGAAGAGTCTGGCAGCCAATAGTACATGTGTTTCCAAAGAAGTGGACATGACTTTGTCCCTCAGCATGCACACACATGCAGGCACACACAGGCAAAGCAAGAGTGCATTGCAACCATTTCAAATGTGAGTGCTATTTGGCCCTAAAGAGTTTTTCGGATGAGATGAATCCTGGCAAATAGTAGTTTTTGACCCAGTTTGAGTCTTCAGTGTATCTTAGGTGTTTGTTTTCTCAGTCACATGGCTACATAGACCAAATGCAGTGTCTGTCAAGTCCAACCCTCCCATTCAAGGAGTTAAAAATGGAGGAATGTTGGAGCCCATGTCTGCAGTGTGGTACTGACCTTGTACTTGAGGCATATTTGAAAGCCTGTGTTTTTCATGGAAGACTTAGAACATGGCAGGATAAAATATGGGTTTTTTTTTCCTCTTGATATTAAGTAGCTGAGACAGTGACTAGAGACCCAGCTCTATTTTCCATGCATGCACGTGCAATCCAGATTATTTTTAAAAGTTCATCTACTTCTCACTTGATGGCAAAACTTTTGAGACAACTAACTCCTTCATTCTTCACTGTTGTGTGTGTATGTGTGTGCACACATGCTCAGTCATGTCTGACCCTTCACGACCCCATGGACTGTAGCCCACCAGGTGCCTCTGTCCCTGAAAATTTCCAAGCAAGAATACTGGAGTGGGGTGCCATTTCTTACTCCAGGGGTTCTTCCCAATCCAAGGATTGAATCTGTGTCTGTTGTGTCTCCTGCATTGGCAGGTGGATTCTTTACCACTAGCAACAGCTGGGAAGTCAAATACATTAATATTGAATGGATAAGTGAATGCTAAATGCACCTGAATATTTTGGGGACTAGTCTGTATGTTCTTTTAGCATTATAGTTAGATACGGTTTTCCCATAGATTATCAAAGCTTTGTTTGTGTGTGTGCTTTGTTATTAAAAAAAAAAAAAAAGTAGGCCTTGGACAGGAACACCACACTCTTCTAGATGTAAATATTCTATCTCTTGATCTGTACTGTGAGCTGGAGGTAGGGATGGATTAGAGACTCCTGCATTACAAAGATAAACCAAACACACATAAAAGGTTTCTTGAGAAATGAAAGCAAGTAGTAAAGCGTTGAATGAGTGAAACAAGAAAATAATGCTTTCTGCCTTTAAAGGAATTGGAGACAATGATTGTGGAGAGCAACTTGAGACTTGGAAACGCCATGAATCAATATACTTTGTATACACAAAAGGAAGGAACAGAATTTCAACCCCCAAAAGGATCCATTGTTTAATTTGATTTGTTTCTTTGTCCAGGTTTACTCAGAATGACCTGAAGCTTTCTATCCAAGACCAAGCCTGACAAGTTTCACCTCTATGATTGTTAAATCCCTTCTCTTACTAATTATTAATTGGAGTCATTACCTGGTAGAACCCAGTCTGCACATGTGCCCTACCTAATTCGCGCTGAGGTGCCCTGGGCTAAAGATGCAGTGTTCCTTCAATGAATCTGTAAGTTTCATTTGTGGCAGAATCTCTACAAAAGTATTGTCAAGGGTGTATAGTCAAGTGTGTTGATGGAAAATTAGGAGAATATAAATATGTAAGAACTGGGAAATATATAATCTTAAACACGCCGCATTATTTTTATTATCCCTCTTTCTCACAGCCTTATGAGGCCTCAGATACTAATATAAAGACCAAAATTAGAAATTTCTCTGTGGAAGTTTATTGCTCAGTGTGCAGTGCACACAGTGTTGATTCTAAAACTCTAACTCAAACAATGACATTGTTTGAACCTCTGGCCAAAACCAGGACAGGAACAGACTCACAGATATAGAGAACGAGCATGTAGTAACTGAAGGAGAAAGGGGGTGGGGGAGAATAAATTAGGAATATGGAGTTATCTAGTGGGAAAGAAACCACCTGTCAAGGCAGGAGACATGGGTTTGATCCCTGGGTTGGGAAGATCCCCTGGAGAAGGAACGGCAACCCACTCCAGTATGCTTGCCTAGAGAATCCTACGGACACAGGAGCCTGGTGGACCACAATCCATGGTCACAGAGTCAGACATGACTGAGAGGCACACACACACACACACATGAAATTAGCAGATACAAGCTGCTGTATATAAAACAGATAAACAACAAGGTTTTACTGTATAGCACCAGAAACTATACTCAATATCTTGTAATGAACCTGTAATGGAGAAGAATCTGAAAAAGCATATAGATAAGATACATATATAGGTAGATAGGTATCTGAATAATTTTGCAATATACCTGCAACTAGCATAATATTGTAAACCAACTAGACTTCAACTTACAAAGACAAAACAAATGCCCAGGACCTAATTGTTACTGTGGTTGTGAGTTGTGGACAAACATATTTTCTAAGAGGATGTATTTTCCTTTTAGTTGTCTTCCTAGCTTCACAACAATGTATGTAAGAAGTCACCTCTGATTTTGACACACTCACGCATACCCACATATGCACAGGCTTTCAAACATAAATGCACAAATACATAAACATATTATACGTGAAGATTTGCTACGGTGTAACTCACTCTCAAATCTCTTTCCTGTTATGCTGATAATTAAGATGTACGACTTGCCAGGGTTGATTTAATGTTTTCTCGAGCTTGAGTTGAGCTTAAGACACCAGAATATTTGAGTGTTTCTAAGATAAGTAGCTTCTCGAAAACTTTGAGGCTCTGACATCCTGTCCTTAAAATGTTCCTTGTTGAAATGTAGATAGAAAGAAACATTAATTACATAAGAATGAAAATATGTGTAACTTGCAAAACTACTTCTCATTGAGTACATGTTAAGGGCTTGGTCACATTACAGGATCCATGGGTGAGGGCATTACCCACGTACTGTAGATGATGAAACCCTCTCACACACACACACACATGAAATTAGCAGATACAAGCTGCTGTATATAAAACAGATAAACAACAAGGTTTTACTGTATAGCACCAGAAACTATACTCAATATCTTGTAATGAACCTGTAATGGAGAAGAATCTGAAAAAGCATATAGATAAGATACATATATAGGTAGATAGGTATCTGAATAATTTTGCAATATACCTGCAACTAGCATAATATTGTAAACCAACTAGACTTCAACTTACAAAGACAAAACAAATGCCCAGGACCTAATTGTTACTGTGGTTGTGAGTTGTGGACAAACATATTTTCTAAGAGGATGTATTTTCCTTTTAGTTGTCTTCCTAGCTTCACAACAATGTATGTAAGAAGTCACCTCTGATTTTGACACACTCACGCATACCCACATATGCACAGGCTTTCAAACATGAATGCACAAATACATAAACATATTATACGTGAAGATTTGCTACGGTGTAACTCACTCTCAAATCTCTTTCCTGTTATGCTGATAATTAAGATGTACGACTTGCCAGGGTTGATTTAATGTTTTCTCGAGCTTGAGTTGAGCTTAAGACACCAGAATATTTGAGTGTTTCTAAGATAAGTAGCTTCTCGAAAACTTTGAGGCTCTGACATCCTGTCCTTAAAATGTTCCTTGTTGAAATGTAGATAGAAAGAAACATTAATTACATAAGAATGAAAATATGTGTAACTTGCAAAACTACTTCTCATTGAGTACATGTTAAGGGCTTGGTCACATTACAGGATCCATGGGTGAGGGCATTACCCACGTACTGTAGATGATGAAACCCTCATGGAATGAAAGTGTCTGGAACAAGTTGCACAAAGAGTATGAGAGGGAGGTCTCAGCGCTGTCTCTGCTGGTCCGCAGCTACACCATCAGTCATAAAAGCACAAGGGGCCCCACTTTTTACACACCAGCTCGCCCTGCTATGCTCATTCAGCCATATATATGTTTTATGCTTGACGTAAAAGTCACAAAATTTTAGTGCCAGAACGGACCTTTTTTCGTAATTGGGGGCTGAGCTGCATTCCTCTGTTTGTAAGTTCACTTTTCCCTGAAAAATCTATAAAAATCAATAGGACTATCCGTTGACTTTCAGGTGGGTATTAATTTTCATAAGCTTTTAACCTCAAATCTTATCCATAACCCATCTGGCTTAAGAACCAGTGACATTCCAAAGGCATAGGTAAGGTCAAACCCGTGGGCAAGTGGGTTTTTCTTCCAGCACTGTGAGCCTTTCCCTTGACCACACGTATAGAATGAGCAGGCCTTCCCAAGTTATCTCTGGGGAAGAAGCCACTTTTCTACGTGCGTCCTTTTCCACTGTGTTTCAGTCAGCATAATGCTACTTGATCTGGCACTCACAGCATGTTTGCAGCATGTAGCACATACAGTTCGGCAGGTTCATCCCAGCACTAACTAGTCTCCAGTCAGCTCCCCGAGATGAATTCACTAAGGCATGGATGCCATGGCAATCCTCCTTTTCTATTGCGAGCTTAAGTCAGTTCAGTCATGCCTGACTCTGTGTGACCCCATGGATTGTAGCCTGCCAGGCTCCTCTGTCCATGGGATTCTCTAGGCTTGAATTCTGCTGTGGATTTCCATGTCCAGAGTGTCTTCCTGATCGAGTTTCTCCAGTCTCCTACATTGGCAGATGGGTTCTTTACCACTAGAGCCACCTGAGAATCTTACTTTCAATTTCTAAGTTCATATCAGCAATATTTGTAACAGTCTTTGATCTGATATTAGTGAGACAGCAGACCCCTCCCCCAGCAAAAACTTTCTCGGTAATTCACAACATCCAAGCTGCCAGTGCACTGAGAAAAACAGAAGCTAGTGCAACATTTGTTTGGCTGGATATGTGTATTATAATTTGTATGTGTGCATTGAGTTAATATGTGTTAAATATTTAAATAATGAATGAGAATCACTCTTAGAGCACTTAAGTCACTAGAACACGTCACCACTCACCTGGGCCCGAGAGCCAGGGCAGATTCTATCCTTCACCCGCAATAGGAAAATGAGCTGAGACGCAACAGAATTTATCAGCAGTGGCCAGAGAAGAAGGAAAGAGCATGCCTCCAATCGATCAGGATGATCGACAGCATGTATGAACATTACAGTGAAACGTGATGTCTTGCTACATGCATCACTAGAAATGGCCTAGCCTGGACATTAGCAGCTAGAGGAAGTCAAGTTTCATAGCTGAGTAGAACCAGTCTTAAAATCTGCATACTACATGTACTTCAGGTAAACCAAAAGGATTGAGAAGGCCAGATAGACCCCAAGATGTTGCATAAAAATGACAAGTGGGATGCTTCCTGTACTGTGTCAGCCCTTCAGAACTTTTGAGAGAATTTAGTACTGATGCTGAAGCTCCAACACTTTGGTCACCTGAAGCAAAGAGCCGACTCAATGGAAGAGATCCTGATGCTGAGAAAGATTGAAGGCAAAAAGAGAAGCAGGTGGCCGAGGATGAGATGGTTAGACAGCATCACTGACTTAATGGACATGAATCTGAGCAAACTCAGGAAGATAGTGGAGGACAGAGGAACCCAGCGTCCTGCAGTGTATGGGATTGCAAAGAGTCAGACACGACTTAGCAGCTGAACAGCAAGTACATTTTAATCCAAGCTTTAAATATGTGTATGTCTAATTGCTCAGAGCCATTGAGAACAGGCCTGCTTACTACTTTTTCATTTGCACTGTGATGGACACCTAGTCCATCCTAAAGGAAATCAGTCCTGAATATTCATTGGAAGGACTGATGCTGAAGTTCCAACACTTTGGCCACCTGATACGAAGCACTGACTCAGAAAAGATTCTGATGCTGGGAAAGATTGAAGGAAGGAGGAGAAGGGGCCAACAGAGGATGAGATGGTTGGATGGCATCACCAACTCTATGGACATGAGTTTGTGTCAGACACGACTTAGCAGCTGAACAGCAAGTACATTTTAATCCAAGCTTTAAATATGTGTATGTCTAATTGCTCAGAGCCATTGAGAACAGGCCTGCTTACTACTTTTTCATTTGCACTGTGATGGACACCTAGTCCATCCTAAAGGAAATCAGTCCTGAATATTCATTGGAAGGACTGATGCTGAAGTTCCAACACTTTGGCCACCTGATACGAAGCACTGACTCAGAAAAGATTCTGATGCTGGGAAAGATTGAAGGAAGGAGGAGAAGGGGCCAACAGAGGATGAGATGGTTGGATGGCATCACCAACTCTATGGACATGAGTTTGAGCAAGCTCCAGGAGTTGGTGATAGACAGGGAAGCCTGATGTGCTGCAGTTCAGCGAGTCCCAAAGAGTTGGACATGACTGAGCAACTGAATTGAACCGAGACACCAAGGAGGTAGCCAGTTCCCTGTGGCCACAGTCCAGGCGAAGATGATCCTTTTGAAAACTATCTGTCTGAGTGTTCCTGTTTCATCCCGAAGGAGACTGCTCGGTCTATGTGCCCTTGATCTTGCTGCCGGCCTCATTTCTTGGTTACATGGCACAGAGGGGACACAGCATCGTCACTTCCCTCATCCCCAATCTCATGTGTTTAAAGTCAAAGACCACTGCTGCTGATTTTAATGTTTCCTAATTCCTTCTGAGTTAGAGTCTCTGCACATGCTTGTAAGCCTTTCGAGTTCCCTCTGTTTCTGAAGCCCTTCTGTATTTTCTCCATCTGTCCTTTGTCAGTGTTTGCTATTGCAAAGATATTTTAAAATATGCTGATTTTCATATTTGTTGAAACTCCTAATTTTGACAAAATTATACTTACCTTGTGCTTTTAGGATAAGGAATTCCAAACCTATGTTACTATAACCATCATTCTTATTTTAATTATTAACAGTAGTATCGTGTGGGCCCAGCCGTTCAGTCCTGTCTGACTCTTTCCGGCCCCAGGAACTGTGGCCCACCAGGCTCCTCTGTTCATGGGCTTCCCCGGGCAAGAATACTGGAGGGGGCTGCCATTTCTTACTCAAGAGGATCCTCCAGGCCCAGATCCAGGGATTGAACCTGCATCTCCTGCATTAGCAAGCAGATTCTTTACCACCAGTGGCACCTGGGAAGCCCAATAATAGTAGTAACAGGCTTCAAGACTAGTTTTACCATTCACACTTGGGTTTTTAGTACCCCTGGAATTCAAATTTGTATATGGTGCTGTTGCTTTCATCCATGTGTGAGGAGTCATGTGTCTCTACACCCTCTGCTAAGCAACCTGGTCTTTCCCCATCACATATAGCCTGGAAGGTGACCACTTATCCTTCAAGGCTAACTTCAAAGGCTAGTTTTTCTAAGCAGAATGCTGCCTATTACAAAACTCAAATGAATGAAAATGAGCACTTCTCAAAATGTGTTTACAGTGAGTTGTCTCAGAATGGAATCTAAGAACATCCTGGAAAAGCTCTGGTAGGCTTCCTTCTTTAGGCCCCATCAGGGAACCAGATTCAGACTGAATTTTGGGTCAGTTCAGTTCAGTCGCTTAGACATGTCCAACTCTTTGCAACCCCATGAATCGCAGCACGCCAGGCCTCCCTGTCCATCACCAACTCCCAGAGTTCACTCAGACTCACGTCCATCAAGTCAGTGATGCCATCCAGCCATCTCATCCTCTGTCGTCCCCTTCTCCTCCTGCCCCCAATCCCTCTCAGCATCAGAGTCTTTTCCAATGAGTCAACTCTTCACATGAAATGGCCAAAGCACTAGAGTTTCAGCTTTAGCATCATTCCTTCCAAAGAAAGGGAGGTGGGAGGGGGGTTCATGTTTGGGAGTTCGTGTAAAAAAATAAATAAATACAAAAAAAAAAAAAGAAATGCTATGAGTATAGGAAGATCAACGGAGAAAATAAAGGACTATCTTTCCATTTTAGTTTCATAAGGAAGAAGGCTCCAGATATGCCCAAAGACAGGGCATTTGCAAAGCAGCATCTAAGGATCCTAATTTTATTCAGGGNCCTTTAGCATGGACTGGTTGGATCTCCTTGCAGTCCAAGGGACTCTCAAGAGTCTTCTCCAACACCACAGTTCAAAAGAATCAATTCTTCGGCACTCATCAGTCTTCGCAGTCCAACTGTCACATCCATACATGACTACTGGAAAAACCATAGCCTAATCAGAAAACTATTTTCAGGGTTCACTTGACAACTTTTGACTTTATACTATGATTTTCAAGTAATAAGGTGTTTGTGTCTCTATACATTTCTGACATGGATCTTATTCTGCCAAACCATACCAAAAAATGTTAGCCATAGCACATTTGAACATCAATCATTTATAGGCACTTAAGATGCAGTTAGTTTAGATATGAGGAAAAGTCATTATAAAAAGAGGTTTTTCTTTGTTTGTTTGTTTTGTAAAGGTTGACTTTTGGAGATTTCACTTCTTTTATGTCCTGGTATAAGAATTTCTTCTTAAGACATATATTGATTCAACACAACATTGTAAATCAACTGCATTTCAATTTTTTTTAAATAGAAAAAGTATATTGATTTAAACCAATATAACTGTATTAGATGCTGATTTTGTGTGTATGTGAGGTATAAACTTACATATACACCTACATTTACAAGAGTTCAAGCCTTCTTAGGGATAAGTGGATAGTGCTCCAGAGTCTGATGTCACTGTTGAGATATCCTACTAAAGCTTGAGACCTAAGTCTCTTTCAAAACAGTACCTGATTAATTTGTGTCAAATAGTGGTGAATGCTTCATCGTTGCTCAAGTGGGAAAGACTTGGCTGCTTGCAGCCTTTCTGAAGCCCGCCTCAAAGGTTAAGGAGTGATATATGGGTTCTAAATAAAGACTTATCAGGTCACTATACATCAGAGCACTGATAAGACTGCCTTAGGAAATCGCCAAATGGAACAAGGACCTATTCAGAAAATGTTGGTTTGTAGATAGACCGTCACAATGGAGCCCATCTAAGTGACAGCATGGCTTAAGTGTGGAATTTTGACTCTGCAGCCAGGAAATCCTAGGGCAGGAACCAAAGCCTGGCTCAGCTCTTGGGGTGAGGCCAGCATCCAGATTGTTTTTCTGCTGCATGCTGATTTTCTGAGATGTGGGAGTTCTGGAAGATAAGAACAGAATAGCCTATTAGCTCCAACATGTGGCCCTTGTCTGATGGACAAAAGGAGCGGGAGGCTTCTTGTGCAGTTCCATTTTCCCAGATGTCCTTACAAGCTGAGCACAATATGATGCTCAAACTTGAAATCCTGTTGCGAGAATGGGAGTGAGAAAGAAAGATATGTGAGCCACAGATGCAGAATCTAAGTCCTTCTTTTCATTTTTTTTTTTCTGAGTGGAATCAAGGTGCTCTTAGGGCTCACTTCAAGTTCAAAAGACTGTGCTTCTATATTTTGCTTTCCATTTCAGCCTGTGCTTTTTATTTTTTGAAGTATAATTGATTTACAATGCTCTGTTAGCTTCGGGTGTACCTGAGAGTGAGTCAGTTGTACATATGCTGCTGCTGCTAAGTTGCTTCAGTTGTGTCCGACTCTGTGTGACCCCAGAGATGGCAGCTCACCAGGCTCCTCTGTCCCAGGATTCTCCAGGCAAGAACNGAATTGGGGGGTTAAGCAAAGCCATAAGTTCAATAAATTGTATCATCACAGTTTCCTTTGTGCAAATGCATGGTAACTGAATTTGATGCATATAAACTTATGATACTCAAAATTTATCACAAAAGTTACTAGAACACTTAGTAAACAGTTGTGATTTGCATGAACACGTCCACATTTAACCACAGAAGGAATTAGTGTTCCAGATGAAATATCCATTGTAGCTGCATAAAGTGATAGGAAATAACTCAGTCCAACCTTAGTCACTCTCGTAATCATAGTAATCATGGTAGCCTCAGGTTACATGGCCGTCATCATCACTTATTCTCATAACCACACAATCAATCTTTATGGGCTTCATCAAAGGAAAGCCTTCACCCAGGCTCAGCTGTGTCCTGGGTGGGGGTACTGGGGCCGGATGCAGAGGCGTGGTGGACCCAGCTGACCTGCCAAACAGGAGCCAAGCCAACAGTGACTTTGTCTCAGATCATTGCTTTTTGACTCCTTTGTAGAACACAGCTTCATTCTGTCTCCAAATGGCTGTTTCTGTTTGGGACAAACTTCTGAGAATTCTTCAGCTCTTTAGGTTTTTAAAAGTTTTTCATAGCAACTTGCATTTCATACTGTCATGAAAAGTGAAAGTGAAAGTGAAGTCACTCAGTTGTGTCTGACTCTTTGCAACCCCATGGACTGTAGCCTACCAGGCTCCTCTGTTCATGGGATTTTCCAGGCAAGAGTACTGGAGTGGATTGCCATTTTCTCCAGGTCATACTGTCATAACAGGTTTAAAAGAAAGACAGAGCATGATTTTGTCTTGGAGGAGTTTTGAATATCATCAATAAGACAATAAATGGAACAAAATATAAGTAGAATTGGAGTCATTTCTCTACCATTAACTTATTAACTTGTTGTATTAGACAAGCCTGTTCTTGTGTCTGGACCAGTGTAAAGTGAACAGGTTTGACGACACCATGTCCTAGCCAAGTTCCACTTGAACTTACTTATTCTGTCATTCTTGTATATGATGCCAGTGCATATGGCACAGTAGAAAGGTCAACAGGTTTCAAGGAAGGAGAAAGAAAGAGTCAGATGGGTCAGAGAAGTTTTGTATTGGACACACTCCTGGCTGACATTAAAAGCAAAGAGTCAGCTGAATGGAGAGGTCAAAGCAAGGGGGTTTATTATAGGAAAAATAGAAAGAATAAGAAAAACAAAAGTGAAACAAACAAAAAAATGAGGTAGTCATCTGGTATTGGGAAGTTTGGCTTAACTGCTGGGGATGGAAGATAACTTTGTTATCAGAAAGTCATAGACCCAGGCCTGGATTTGATCTCAAGGGAAAATGAGAAGTCTTTGCAAGCTTCAGCTGGGCAACCTTTCCTATCAGACACAGAGGTGGGGGATGTATATCTGAGACAGTTAGACCTCGAGATTAAGCTGGTAGATAAAGCATTAGTCATTCAGTCATGTCCGACTCTTTGCCACTCCATGCACTCTAGCCCAACAGGCTCCTCTGTCCATCGAATTCTTCAGGCGAGAGTGGGTTCTCATTTCCTTCTCCAGAGATAAACTGGCTCATCAAATGTTTCACTCCCCTCCCCCCGACCCCCACAAATAATCATGTGACATAACAACAGAAAAAGTTTGCAATCTCTTGAAATGGCAAATATCTGGTAAAACAGACTCTACAATTCTACACAGCAATAATTAGAAGGAGCTGAGTATCTGCCTCTACCTTCAGTACAGCCTATAAGCTCCATGTTTTTATGAGTAAGGCCAGCCTGGTGTCATCCTCTCCCTGAAACAGGAGGGAGTCTGAGTTAAGATAATGAAGTTTGAGTCTAGATGAGAGGATACTTTAGAAAACCCTTGTAGATGTCTCTTCCTCAGAGAAGGGTTATCCATGAGTTTTGCACAGTAAGTATAATTGTGACAGGGTGAGTTGACATGGGTCAAGGGGAGGACCAGTTCACACAATCATGAAGCTTAAAAATTCTTAGTGTGTATATTAATAACCAATGATACTTTTTAAAGTCTTCAGATAATGGACACTTAATTGCATAATTTTAGCATTGTAAGATGTGGCAAATGGAAAGTATCATGTCTATTAAAATACTCATTTTTAACTTCTTCAAATGTTGGCATACTTTGATTGACCCTGAATAGATATGAATGTTAAAGCAAAGTAGACTGTCCTCCTTCACGCTTGGATTATTTTTGAATACACAGACGTCTTGTCTAGCACATTGCAAGGAATTTTTTAAAAATATGATGGATGTTCCTAATAACCTATGCTGAACATCTGGCTGAAGTGAGATTTTATAAATGAAACAGCATGTCTTACAGCTACGTACCAAAGATGGTTCTGGAACATCATATTTGAGCATGAAAAGGCCACTGAAGCAAGGAAAGAGACAACATAACAATGATCCAGCAAGACACTGGATAATGTATGTATGTGACCTAGGTGTTTACTCAGAGAACTGCTGCTTAGCTGAAAATGAATTACATTCTGCTTACTCTAGTTATGCTTTGTGTTCATTTTGATTCAAGTGAATTCTGTGGCCCTTGAAATCAGAAAATTGTTTATTAATTTTTGTTTGTGTCATTATATTTAATTCACAACTGTATGCATGGTAAGTACTTTTTGAAGTCAATTCAGTTAATATATGTTTGGTAGTTTTTTAATGCTTTTTTTCTTATTTAGTTTTCAACTCTAATCCCCAGATCTACATATAGCATGAAACCTAGAACAAATTTGTAAACCTGAGTAATTTGGCGTCCGTTGGCTGTTTGAAAACATTACAAGTGAAATAAGACAATTGAAACGGTAACAACAATGAAATAGGTTACGGGGGAAATTCAAAATCATGTTGCTTCTTAGCTTCCAGTACATTCTGTATTTGCAGTAAATTTATGGAGACTCAGCAAACACACAAGAGTTTCAGCAGACATCCCCAGCAGGGGCTTCCAAGATTATTGCAGGATTTGGTTGGAGTTTGTTTCCTAAGTTGTCCTGGAAGCTCTCCTTCACAGATAGGTCTTCTCTTCAGACTCATGTATCATGTCTTATTTCAACTTCTCCGACAGCAGGTCGGGCATTAGCAGCAGAATAATCTGTACGCACAGTGGGGGAGAGAGACAAACCAAACACACATGGAATTGGGAACCAGAAGCTTCCAGCAGTGGATACATTTATTCTCCCAAGTAAAGGAGCAGGTCTGCTCAGCATATGGAGACATGCTCAGGGATCAATGAAAGAACTTCTGAATATACAGTCATCCTGTGAAAATTTATATCTGGGCTAGAGGATGTGTTTGGATAACATAAGTAATATTCTTATAAAATGTTTGGAGTGATACATGAGGAATGAGGGAAACCATAATATGAAAAGCACATGTGAGTTCCTTGCCAATAATTGAGCTGTCCTTCTGCCTCATAAAGACACTGATTTTCATCCCATCCTGATCTTTCCAAGTAGCTCAGTTTAGTGTATCTTGAGAATTCCTATGATAATAAAACACAACTGAAATTGGTGTAATGAGCTCAGGTTGGGGGAAGGCGCAAGCCCCTGGATCCTGGATAAATACACTTAGTTTAACAAATTTGTCAAAATGTACCCACTGAGGGTATCATGTTCCTTACAAAAATAGGATGCATACCTTTATTTATTTAATTTTTTTCTTAATCTCAGAGCCTATAGGATAAACTCGAAAAAGAAATTATGCTAGACTTATGTCTTTATTATACTGCCTTAAATTCTAGAATTTCTTTCACATATTTACCCCCAAGATTTGTTTCAGATCTATTTGTTATAGGAGAAGATTGAGAAAAAGACCTTAGAATAAAGTTTTCTCTTCTCTTACTAATCTTCTTAAAATAGGAGAAATGGTTTCTGAATTATCAAATAGTCCACTGAGATCTCAGCAGGTGGCTCCAAAGTAAATTCACAAAGTTTCAGAATGACATTTTCCTCAGAAAAATCCCAGGATATGATTTTACCAACTTGATGGGATTCAAACCCAAGCCTCTTTGCTAGGAGATAAAATAGAAACCACTGAATTCTGAAATTGAAAATAATACTTGCAAGGAAAATGTAATCATTAAGAATGAGGAAATAAAGTACCAGCATACATTGGATTAGAAAGAGGTTAAAAGTCATGTAACACTGAGGAAAATTCCTCCCAGTTTCAAGTTCTGTAGTATCAGAAGCACATCTTGCTATAATCTTTTGATCTCAGTTAATGGATAGTTATAATATTTGATTATTCATATTTTCATATTTATCTTTGGATTCTTCTTCTTCACTCATAACTATCTTTAGAATCAGTGGACGCAGTTAGAATATTCACAATACAGAATACAAAATATACAGAATTTTCTAGTTAGCAATTATATTGATTTAACACTTAATTTTTCTCCATGAATTTTGGCATTGATCAATTCACAAAAACTACTTTAAAAATCACAATGACTAATCTTTCAATAAACATTTATTGAAGCTAGTTTCTCACAGATATACTGACTAAACCAAATTCAGTTTTAAAAGCCAAAATTTTATCCTTGATCTGAAAATAAAATAAATTTGGTCTCATAATTCATTTACTCTAGCATGTTCGTTCACAGGCCTGTGGTGAATTATAGAACATATAATGACTCTTTATTATATGGGAAACATAGAGATACAGTGAGCTCACAGAGAATGAGATGGACGTCCTATTCTGGCTAGCTATAATTTGAGAATAACTGGCACTTATGTTTCCTTGATTTTTGAACTTGGGGGTAGAGCTAGTGGTAAAGAAGCTGCCTGCCAATGCAGAAGACAGGAAAGACATGTGTTCGATTCCTGGGTCGGGAAGATCCCCTGGAGAAGGCAATGGCAGCCCACTCCAGTACTCTTGCCAGGGGAATCCCATGGATGGAGGAACCTGGTGGACTACAGTCCCTGGGATTGCAGAGTCAGACACGATTGAAGCAACTTAGCATACACTGCTATAAACAACCGAATAGTCTTTGTTGTTATAGTTTCAGAACATTTGAAATAATTAGATGGCCTCTATGGCCCATAGGAAAAACTGTGAACACTGTTAAAATTATGTTAATATTACAAAACCTTACCAAAAATTATAATAGTATATGCTATTTAGACATTTGCTTCTTTTATGTAAAAATCAAAAGTAAAATTTAAAACATGGAAACTTCTAAGAGGAGTGGACTATGCAAGGGTTAAACATTGCCAGTGTCTTCACAGAATTTTCTTAGGAAAGTCAGGCTACTAGTGCTAAAATTCTTAAAAATTCTAAAATTTCTGGTTCTCACCCAGTTCTCTTGTCCCACTCAAGAGACTGGGCAAACACTGTCATTCCAAAAAAAAAAAACACTATAAATTTTCCTTCCATTTCCATTGTAGGGTTCAGTATCAGTGAATGGAAGAAAGATAGTGAACACTTCACTCAAAATAATATATTAGGAGCTATAACCTTCATTTCATTTCCCAATTCTACTTCTAAGACTCATCAGCTGTTTGAAATTCTTTTGTATCTGATACGGAAAGTCAGAAGGTCATATTCCTTCCAGTTGTAATATTCCATGTTTCTATGAGATAGTATTTTGTACACTACCTGCCCTGACTTTTATTCTGCCCCAACTGCATGTCAGCCCCTGGGCTAAGACTTCTTCTTCTTTTTTTTTTTTTTAATTTTATTTTTATTTTTTTTTGTATTTATTTATTTTTTTACATGAACTCCCAAACATGAACCCCCCTCCCACCTCCCACCCCACATCATCCCTCCAGATTCTTTACATTGATAAAAAAGATTCAATTTTTAAAATACTCATTTAAAGTGGCTAGTTGTGAAAAAGACTATAGAGAAGTTTATACTTTCTCCAAGAACATGGAATATAGAGTCAAGGAAAGAGATTACCTCATTTATGGTTCTGAAAACCTATCTTTTAGTACCAGGTCAGAAATTCTCTGAAGAATCACTTAATTCAAGGCTTGCTTTTCACAGAAAGCTTACAGGTTTCGTCAGATAACTCACACATCTCAGTCTTTCCGGGGCAAACTTTTTCTGAAAGAGCCAGATGTAAATAGTATCGGCTTTGCGGGTTGTAAGATCTCAGGAGAGACTCCATGAGGAAGTGAAGCAGTGGATGGGTCTGTGTTTCAATAAAACTTTCTGGACACTGTGTTATTTACATATTTATTTATGGATACATATTTATAGACATTGAATAAAGTTAGAATTTCATATAGTGTTCACCTATCATGAAATTCTAGTCTTCTTTTTTGTTTTTTGGATGACCCAGAGAGATGATATGGGGAGGGTGATGGGAGGAGGGTTCAGGGTTGGAACTCATGTACACCTGTGGTGGATTCATGCCAATGTATGGCAAAACCAATACAGTATTGTAAAGTTTTAATTTTTAAAAAAATTTTTAAAAAATGTAAAATCAAAGTTATCTCACAGATCTGATAAAAACAAAGAGCACCCATGGGCCATAGTTTACCAGCCCTTATTCTAGAGTAGAAAATTTAAATCGAAATGTCTCATACCCTATGGAAGTTCTCTAATATCTACAAGTCATGGGCAGACTTTCTAACTAGATCAATCTTATAATGATGAATTATTGTTGTTCAGTCGCTAAATCGTGTCTGACTCGGTGTGGCCCCATGGACTGCAGCACACCAGGCTTCCCTGTCCTTCACCATCTCCCGGAGCTTGCTCAAACTCATGTCCATCGAGTCGCTGATGCCATCCAACCATCTCCTCCTCTCTCTTCCGCGTCTCCTCCCGCCCTTGATCTTTCTCAGGACCAGGGTCTTTTCCAATGAGTTTTGACTCTTTACATCAGGTGGCCAAATACTGGAGTTTCAGTGTCAGTCCTTCCAGTGAATATGCAGAGTTGATTTCCTTTAGATTGACTGGTTTGATCTCCTCGCTGTCCAAGAGATGATAGCGGACACTGTTTACCCAAAATATTTGCCCCAAAATGTTTCATACATATTTTTTTTCGGTATATCTCAGAGCAGCTGCATGAGGTGGGTATGATTTATTTACAAAGAGAAGGAAAAGGGGACTTGTCTATTGTAGTGAGGCTACTGGCCCCACACCTGAACATGGCAGAATGCAGATGTTTACCTTTACACCTGAAAAACTTATAATTCTTCTACATCTAAAAAGTAAGAAAAAAAGGCAGGTTGTTTTCTCCCATTTCAGGAGGAAGAGGTGACCTAGACCAAACCACTCAATACTAAAACTAGGCCATGCTGTTCCAGGGATGTTTGGAAGGAATTCTGATGTCTTAGTAATGAGAAAAAAAAGGTGAAAAAACTTGTGCAAGTACCACCCAGGTTCTAATTACTTGATGCCTTGCTCTGCCTTAAAGTGTGTGTTTTAATGGCTTCATATATCAAGCACAAATGATGGCACAGGATTGATATATACAGCCACCATGGTTTTGATTAGTGCAGTCTTTTTTTTTATTCTCCAACTCTCATATACATCTTAAACTGATAGCTCTTTGGCTTAATTTTGTGAGGAGAATGAAGACAGATGGCAAGAGGAGCCT
Source organism: Oreotragus oreotragus (assembly GCA_006410675.1). Classification (NCBI taxonomy): domain Eukaryota; kingdom Metazoa; phylum Chordata; class Mammalia; order Artiodactyla; family Bovidae; genus Oreotragus; species Oreotragus oreotragus. Next base: position 230,846 of record SJYX01004370.1, read on the forward strand.
CGTGTACACATGCTATATATTTAACTGCATTGTGCTAAACAGCTACTCTTTGGGGTGAAAATTGTCTGACCTTCCTTTATAGAACAGTTAGGATTTTACAAGAAAATGAGCTATGCCTTTTGTTTTTACAACTTTTCCTTTAGGACTAACTGGTGAAATTATAGCTTATCCATCACTGGTTGGACAAAACTCCAACTGTGTTTATTGCTTTACATTTGTTTTATTTAACACTTGACCCCAGAAAACCTTGTCAAGTGTCTTCAGTTTCTACAGAATTTAGAAACTTTATGCAAATATATCACTATTTTCCCATACTTCAGGGAGAAGGTCATTTTTCCCTGTCAAAATTTTCAAACTCTGGGCTTCAGGTAATTGAAGTGAATGAGTATTTGTATTTTAATATTTATCTCACTGGTTTTCTAAATTCTATTTACTAAATGCTTGCATCTGCCAATGTCATTATAGTAGAAAGTGTATATGCTACATGTTATCATAGATTTAACAGCAAAAGGGAAAAATTCTGAAAAATATTATTAATATACTTCAACTCTTTCAATATTTCATATATTTCAAAAAAGATACACAATATATGAGGCTATGAAAATACATAATTTGCCTTGTTAAGCAACTTATAAAGTCAGTACATTGTGTAAAGAGCCAAAAGCTCCAAGAATATACATTACACATGAATTAAAACTATTTTCGCAGAAATATAGCAAATCCATTCCTCTCAGGGTGAGAGAGGCCTTTCATTGTTGCCATGGAGTCTCTTATAACTGAAATGTGGGGGCTTCCCCAATGGCTCAATAGGTAAAGAATCAGCCTGCAATGCAGGATACACAGGAGATGTGCATTCCATCCCTGGGATGGGAAGATCCCCCGGAGAAGGGAATGGCAACCAACTCTGGTATTCTTGCCTGGGAAATTTCATGAGCAGAGAAACTTGGAGGGCTACGTAGCAGTCCATGGGGTCACAAAGAATTGGACAGGACTTAAGAGACTGGACTGTAGCCTGTCAGACTCCTCTGACCTTGGGTAGTCGCCAAGCAAGAGTACTAGAGTGGGTTGCCATGGTCTCCTCTGGGGAATCTTCCCAACCCAGGGATCAAACAGGGGTCTTGGGCATTGCAGGTGGATTCTGTACCAACTGAGCCACCGGGGAAGCCCCAAACAGCAGCAGAAGACTGGTAAGTATCAGAAATATCTTACTGAGAAAACTAGCTCTGCTTTCTCCAGTGCAGGAATAAGTGATTGTAATGCAGTGCGGCACAAAAGCATTTGAATTAATTTAGCAAAGATAGATCAATATCCCCAAATAAAAGATTAACTAACACCTGGCACAATCCTTCTAGCACTTGTCACATTGTGTTGAAATAATCTCCATGCAGGTTTCTTCATTAGGAGCACTGTTCCCATCAGGGATTTATTCCATTTTGGGTCTTTGTACATTTAAACCTTAGCCAAGTACTGATAAATCATTGATGCTCAGGAAATGTAATATTTTTTTCTTTTAACTAACAGAAGAAAGCAGTCTTTACAACTAATGATAGAAATATAAAATTTACAAAATTCCCCAAATAATCAAAATCACACACAAAACACACAGAGCAAAGGAGGAAGGGAGGGAGGAATCTCCCTTAAGGATATCAAACTTATTGATTGATTGAAGGTTATATAAATACATTGACTGATTTGTCCTAAGTTGTTTAGTCCTGTTAATTCTCTAGGGAGAAGGAGAAAAAGCCTGACATTTATTTAGAGTCTCTTTTGCAAAACAGATAGTGTAAGGGCATTTCCATTCTGTATCCCTTTTTGTACCAACAGATTTGGGAAAGCATTATACAAGCTGTCTGTAGTGACTGATCTATTTTTATCCTGATACTTCTCACAGCATTTTAAAATATGTTACTATGTGACAGCAGTAAATCACAGCATTTTGAAATACTTTACCATAGGACAGTGGCAAAAATTCTTTCCTTTTTTTAAGGTTTCTATAATATTTTTTTCATATTCATCCTCTCATATAAACTGTGTCATTCATTTCTGTGACAAACTACAATGTCTATGAAGTTACTCTGATACTAAAAAGACTTTTTAGTAATTTATTATCAACATTTTTAGGAGGAATTAATCTATGGGCTGAAAAAATCATACTATGGCAGGGATGAAAAACTGTGATATGTTTTAACTGTTAAAGTAACAATTTTACAAATAACAGAAACATTTCTGGAAAAAAAAACAAAAAGGCCAAAGAAAACAAGAAATTGTTGACTGGTATCCTGGATTGTTTTATGTCTGGTTTCAATTCTTAAATTTCTTTAAAATTATCCTTGAAAATTTCAGAGGAGCCTTCAAACTTATTTTTCATCATTACTTTCAAAGTTTCTTCCAAAAATGATCTAATATGGAGCTTTTTTGTATGGCATGGTTCTCCAGCTATAGAGGCATAATGCATCCACTCCCAAAATACAATAAAGATACATACTTTTGTCATGTAACCACATCTTTCAAAAAAAATCACTTGATATATTTCTACTCACATAGACCTTTAATAGCACATTTATGTTGGCTTATTATCCAATTCTATCCTATGTTCCAAAAGTATTTAAATAAAACAGTATAATATACTACTTAGAGCTAGCATCCACCATATTTTGGATGGCAGTAAAAACAAGTTACTCTTCCAAAGATTATGTTGGCACAAAAAATTTCATTAAATTTTAAAGCATTAAAATTAGAAATATGACTTTGATGTTTAAGCTTATGGCTGTCCTTTTTTAACTCCTGAGACTAAGTGATTATTTACAACCATATTTTTTACAAGTCCATAATTGAAGAATTCATTTTAAAGAAAGCAAAAATGAGTAATTGTTCCATGACTATTCATCAGAAGGGGAAAGGCCTTCATTCAACACTACCTGCCAAGTTGTGAGTTTCAAATAATATATAAAGAAAATATTGCTTATTTATGCAATATTCACTATGCCTTAACTAAAGTACACATGCTGATGGGTTTTTTCAACATTGATATTCATAGATTCCTGCCATATGATTACATTTTATAATATAATATGGCTATATTGATGACAATTTCATGCAAATCTATTCAGAGTTTATATAAATGCTCAATGAATGCTACAGTTTTACTATCAATTGTATGAAAATCTCAAATCATCATTGATTATTCTGGTCAAAGGTTGAGAGATATTCCTCACTCCTGACATGAATTTCTGTCTGTAATAATAAGAACAGGTATTTTGATAGTGATTTGCCATGTTATTGCACATATCTTATTTAAGCCAGATCACCAGCATATGGTATATTTATTGCTACTCATAGTTTATTAATGAGAGATGTGAGATTCAGAAAGGTTGAGCCATTTATCTGAGATTTCTTAATAAATGACCAAGACAAGATTTCAATTCTGTGTCTAAAATCCAATATTATTTGTATTTACTAGCAGTCAAAATGAACAAGAGGTTTTACATATAGGTAGGATATATGTAAAATTTGACTTCAGGGAACTTAGTCTATTGTTGTTTATTTCAATTCCTAAGTTATTAGTTGACTCCAGAAGTATTTAATTTCAGAGGGTAAATGTTATTTTCTCATGTTATTCCACAAATGGTATGATTTTTTTACTTAAGATTATTATAACAGGAAGATACAGGCTTTGGCTAAAGCAGAAGTACTTTGAAATACATATAAAATTTATTTAGATGGCGACTCTTTTGTTTGAGGGATCTTCTTTCTTTAAAGTCTTTAAATATCAGCTGAACTGAACATGGAACAACAGACTGGTTCCAAATAGGAAAAGGAGTACGTCAAGGCTGTATATTGTCACCCTGCTTATTTAACTTCTATGCAGAGTACATCATGAAAAAAGCTGGACTGGAAGAAACATAAGCTGGAATCAAGATTGCCGGGAGAAATATCAATAACCTCAGATATGCAAATGACACCACCCTTATGGGAGAAAGTGAAGAGAAACTAAAAAGCCTCTTGATGAAAGTGAAAGAGGAGAGTGAAAAAGTTGGCTTAAAGCTCAACATTCAGAAAATGAAGATCATGGCATCCAGTCCCATCACTTCATGGGAAATAGATGGGGAAACAGTGGAAACAGTGTCAGACTTTATTTTTTTGGGCTCCAAAATCACTGCAGATGGTGACTGCAGCCATGAAATTA
>SJYX01004370.1:235407-282670 GCA_006410675.1 Oreotragus oreotragus
GCTGAAGAATTGATGCTTTTGAACTGTGGTGTTGGAGAAGACTCTTGAGAGTCCCTTGGACTGCAAGGAGATCCAACCAGTCCATTCTGAAGGAGATCTGCCCTGGGATTTCTTTGGAAGGACTGACGCTGAAGCTGAAACTCCAGTACTTTGGCTAGCTCACGCAGAGTTGACTCATTGGAAAATACTTTGATGCTGGGAGGGACTGGGAGCAGGAGGAGAAGGGGACAACAGAGGATGAGATGGCTGGATGGCATCACTGACTCGATGGACATGAGTCTGAGTGAACTCCGGGAGTTGGTGATGGACAGGGAGCCTGGCGTGCTGCGATTCATGGGGTCGCAAAGAGTCTGACATGACTGAGTGACTGAACTGAACTTAACTGAACTGAACAGAAAACTAATTCATCATCAGCTCACAGCATTGGCTTAGCAACCAGATATTTCAAATTGTCTTAAAGCCTAGAGATGAAGGCATGCAAGAAAATTCACCAAGTACCATAGCTATCACTTGGAGTCTCTTTTTATAATTTCTGTGCCACATAAAATAAAATTTAAAGAATTCATGTCCCCGTCAGTTTAAATCCTCCCAAATATGTGTCTATACCACTTGGTTTATTCATTCAATCTACTGCTTCATTCTATACTGAATTTTTTGCATGCTTTTCCTATATTAAAATGATATTTCCAATATTCATATGATAAAACAATATGGCTAAATTTTTTATAGCTTTCATAGTTTATACTGTCTTGTAACTATTAATAAGATGAGAAGAACAATTTAAAATTATAAGAGGATATAATTAACAGGGTCAAACCAAAGATCAGAAGGGCTGGGCTCCAGAAAAGAGGTGAAAGGATTAGCATTAAACTGAACCATGGATATGAGTTCCACTAAGCTTGGAGGGGAACATACAGAGAAATGACTATTATAAGGGATCCACTGAAAGTTAAGAAAGTTTCTGCCGAAAAATCTCTAATTTATCTTAGAAGCTGGAGAGTGACTCTTTTACTCAGAATAAGGTAGGTTAATGGAGAGACTGAGATCCTGAATGAAATTAAAAGGAGTTTCAAGGAAAATTATAAAAAGCACTAATTGGAGATACATAGAAAGGACGAAGGACAGCTGAGAGGATCCAGCAAAAATTTGAAACATAGTGTACCACTGTTTGCCTCTATCTACGTAAGGAATATACTTGCTTCATATTGTTTGGCTTAGTCTTTCTTTGGACGGTAGAGTGCATCTGAAAGGACAGTGTGCCAGTTTTGATTCTAAGTAGTAAATACGGTGTTTCTTTCCACTCATGGTGTCTCTGGTGTTCCCGACCCCCATCAGGAGAAGAACATGCCTCAGGTAGTTGATGCCCCTGCAGCCTGGGCCTTAGGAAGAGAAATGCGAGAACTATAGCCAGGAGGACAGCCTGATCAATCTATAAACCTGTCCAAACTAATACAAGCACCAACTGTGAGCTCACAGCAGCATCCTAGAGCAGGGTGAATTTTATCTGGCAGTGACCATATAATTCATTGCAGAATACAGAGGGATGAATGGTTAGGTTGGCCAGGGTCACAGTTTTCCCAGTATAAAGCTAAAAACAAAATGGTAATTGAGGGTAATGGCACAGAGCCTTGGAAATGATCAATATTCCCATCTTGGCTGAATGAAAAAGAAACTGAATGCAGAAAGGAAAGGTAGGATAAAGAAACATAGATCCGCACACCAAGCTGTTTTTACATCAAGAAGAAATCTTCACTCATTATAAAGCTGATACAATTAGTCACTTTCAAGTTCCTTTTTTTTCTCACATTTCTTCTTTACATCTCTCCAGCCTTTAAGCCTTCAATTCAAACATTTACTGAGTGCTTGGCACTGGGGATATAGAGAGACCTAAGTCAACTTCCTTGACTTGAGTTTCAGATGAGATGATAGACAGTTTAAAAAGCAACTACATAGCAATGAATGTGGACAACTGTGCTTTCAATAGATATGCACACAGTATCTGCCACCCACATGCTCTTCTGCAATAGCATCTTCCTACAGTCCATAAAGAGGTTGAGCTTGTGAACCTTCTTTTGGAATCTGGATGAGCTTTTGATTCCTTTGATCAATATAGTATGATGGGACTATCTACAGTGACTTGGATGCTTCCTCTTAGAACTAGTCTGATTCTATGAGAAACCCAAGAACTAACACATATAGGCTCTACTCACCCATGCAAGGCATGCCCAACTTTTGAGTCATTATAGCCTGGGCACCAGTCATGTTTCTGAATAAATTTCCATATGATTCCAGTCCAGCCTTCTTTATGATCCATCTCTCACATCCATACATGACTACTGTAAAAACCATAGTTTTGACTACACATTTGTTGGCAAAGTGATGTCTCTGCTTTATAATACACTGCCTAGGTTTGTCATAGCCTTTCTTCTAAGAAGCAAGCTTATTTTAATGTCATGGCTACAGTCACCAACTGAAGTGATCTTGGAGCCCCCCCAAAAAAAATAAAATCTGTCATTGCTTCACTTTTCCCCCTTCTACTTGCCATGAAGTGATGGGACAAGATACCACGATCTTAGTTTTTGAACACTGAATTTCAAACCAGCTTTTTCACTCCTCTTTCACATTCATCAAGGGACAGTTTAGTTCTTTTTCACTTTCTTCCATTAAAGTGGTATCATCTGCATATCTGGGGTTGTTAATATTTCTCCTGGCAATATTAATTCCAGCCTGTGATTCATCCAGCCCATCATTTCACCTGACATACTCTACATATAGGTTCCCAGATGGCTCAGTGGTAGAGAATCCACCTGTCAATGCAGGAGACATAGATTTGATCCCTGGAGTTGGCAAGATTCCCTGGAATAAGAAGTGGCAACCCACTCCAGTATTCTTGCCTGGGAAATTCCATGGACAGAGGAACCTGGTGGGCTACAGTCCATGAGGGTCTCAGGAGTCAGACATGACTTAGTGACAGCAACAAACTGAAAACCATCTATATAGAAAAAAAATTACTGAACCTCAGTGAGACAATGGGTTATCTGTCATTCTGACTTAGATTATACTTACCTTTTCACTCCCCAGCTCAGTGACATCCTAGACAAAAGTTGACGACATTGCTGACAATGGAGAAATCTGACCTCTTCTGGAATTCCAGTAAAAGCATTATCCAAGAAAAAGGTCAATAGCCTTTTCAAAATTGCAATGCCCTAGAAAATCTCTGTTCCCAGAGTATGTTGGCTCTTTGATTTGACTCAGAGCTCAACTTACCTGAGGCCTATCTCCAGGGCACTTCTAACACAATAACAAACTTCTAGAAGCAACTGCTTATGCTTATGATTTCAACAATGGAAAATATGGACCTCACCTGAAATTTTAAAGGAACTGCTAGAGAAGTAGATGGCCACAGAGGAGTTTAACATATTTCTGAGGATCCAAAAGGCCATATGCACACGCAAATCTGGGTGCATGAGCAGAAAATATGTAAGAAAAAAGACAGTACCAGTCACTCACTTCCAGCCTACCTTGTGGAAACTATTTCTATTTGCAAGTGACTTGATCTTGTGTATAGAAAATCCAAAGAAATTAATCATTAGTACTAATAATCAAATTCAACTTTGCACCTGGATATAAGCTCAAAGTACAAAAAATAACAAGCCACAAATAATCCAAAAATTAAAATAAGAAAACAATTCCACTTACAGTAATAACAAAATATATCAAATAAATAGAAATAACTAAAGTATAATGCTTGTTCACTGAAAAGTATAAAACATTACTGAAAGGAATTAAAGCTCTAAATAAATGGAACAACATCCTACCTTCATGGATAAGAAGACTTAACATTTTTAAGAGGTATTGCTACTCAGTAAAATAATCTACCAATTCAGTGTAGTCCTTTTCAAATTATAGCTGATTTTCTTGCAATAACTGAAAAAATGATTCTAAAATTCATACAAAAAGTCAAGGGACTCAGAATAACCAAAAGAATCTTGAAAAAGAGCAAAATTAGGACTCATATTTCTCATTTTCAAATTTATTTACAGTAATTGAGACAATGTGGTGCTGGCATGAGATTAGACATATATAGATGAACTGACAGTCCAGAAAAAAATCTTTACATTTATGCCCAATTTATTTGCAACAAGAGCACCATGACAATCCAATGAACAAAGGACAGTCTTTTCAGCAAATGGTGCTGGGAAAACAAGATGCTCACAGTCAAAAGAATGAATTTGTGTAAAACAGGGCAGGCATTTTAGAAAGTAGTTTGAAACTTCCTTAAAATGATGGCTGTGGAATTATCATAAGACCTATTTATACCAATGCTAGATAGATACCCAAGAGAAATTAAAACATATATCCACATAAAAGCATACTCATGAATGTTCATTACTATGAATAACAATTATTTATTATGACTAAAAAGTGGAAACAAGCTAAATAACCATAAACTGATGAATGGATCATCAAAATATGGCATATTCATGCAATACAATGTTTCTTGGCAATAAAAAAATGAAGTACAGATACATGCTTTAAAATGAATGAGCATTGAACATATGATGCTAAATGAAAGAAATCACTTACAGAAGACCACAAATTGTGTAATTCCATTTATTTGAAATGCCCTAAATAAGCAAATCCATGGAGGCAGAAAACTGAATATTAGTAGTTCCTCAGTTGGGGAATGAGGAAATATGGCTAATGAATATGGTTTGGAGTTTCTTTTAGGGAGTTTGTAAATGTTCTGAAAATAGACTGTGGTGATGGTTATACACTGAACTATACGACAAGCAAACATGCAAACCCAGTTAGTAGTAAATAACAACAGAGACAATAACAAATGCTTGCAAAATCTCAGCCCAATACCACAACACTTTAAACAGTTGAGAAAAGGCAGAAACTGAATCTCAATGCATGAAGGATGAAATCAACTGATGCAGGTCCAAGCATGCAGATTTATTGTCCAATAAATCTATGGTGATTCCAAGTTCCTTGATCTGGCAAAGTCATCCTGAGATCAGAACTTCCATCCCTCTGCCCCATAAAACCAAGCCCAGATGGGAGGGTCATTTTCAGTGCTGCTTTTAGAGCCATACCAAAAACAGTTTCACAGCCTCTTTTGGCATGGTGACTGGATCCAAGTGGGATGCGAAATGGCAAGGGCAAGAAGCTCTTCCCCATGCCTTTATCAACATAACATCCAGTGCTCAGAAAAGCAGCTCTTGGTGAGAGATGGAGGTAAGACGATAGACGTCCTGCTAAATGCTTCAGAGGAGAGCGTTCAAGGTACTGAGTGAGATTTAGAAGATGCAAGAAAGAAAGAATAAAGCCGACAGCAGGCAGAGTACCAAACAGGAGACAAAGAGGATAGAATTAGTGACAGAAGCATAAAAGGATACATCAGAGAAACTTTGGTAGGGCTGAAAAGAGAAGAAAAATAAAACAAAGGTACAACAAACAGAAAGAAAAGAGAACAAAGCATTTTTTTTTTTCTTTTTAACACTCCTAGCTTTTTTTTTCCGGGGAAGGCAATGGCACCCCACCCCAGTACTCTTGCCTGGAAAATCCAATGGACGGAGTAGCCTGGCGGGCTGCAGTCCATGGGGTCGCTAACAGTCGGACAGACTGAACGACTTCACTTTCACTTTTCTCTTTCATGCATTGGAGAAGGAAATGGCAACCCACTCCAGTGTTCTTGCCTGGAGAATCCCAGGGACGGGGGGGCCTGGTGGGCTGCCGTCTATGGGGTCACACAGAGTCAGACATGACTGTAGTGACTTAGCAGCAGCAGCAGCAGCTTTCTTTTCTCCCAACTATTGATAAATATGGAACAAAACAAGACCTTTGGCCCTTTCATATGCTCTTGGCTACACCAGGAGAAGAAATGCTTTAAAATATAATACTCAGAGTGATGGAGAAACATATAGTAGAGTTGGGCTAGCAATACAGTAGTCCAATCCTGTATCATACAGTAATCCTGCAATAACTGGTGAATTGTTTAGTATTTTCTCACAAATTGGCTAAGAAATAAATACAAACTGTTTTGCTCTATCCAATTCATAATGAATATTAATGATAAACATAAGCATACAAAGCAAATCAAAAACTACATATGGTAAAACTGGTTGTTGACTAAAAATTGACGAGAGCAAAAGGTTTTTGTAAAATTTCTCTCTGCAGAATTTGACTGAGAATAAGTGGACGTGGTAGGACGTCCATAAAACTAAATTTCCAATTGTTGATATGAATAAAAAACTTGATTAGCAAGAACTGGTTTTCATTGAAAATCTTACCTGGAAGGTAATGATTCTGATGAGAATAATTTCAGCAAAATAAAAGTGAACATTAAGAAAGTGGGTATGATTTGAGTGCTAGGTAGGAAGTTGACTAAGAAATTAAACTGACGTAGTGGCGAAAATGAGTCGGTGCTCATTTCTTCTGTTGGAGTCTATTCTTCTCCATGTGCTCTGGACACATTTCTGAATACGTACGCTGACACACAGTGAGCCCCTCAGCGTCTGTTTCTGAGGAGGCTTGATTTAGTTACTCTTCCGATAAACACTGTAAATTCAAGTTGATCAGCAGCCCGCCTTCCCTGGGCTTGACATGAGAAGGGAGCAGATGATCTGATAGGTTTTATTGCCTCTAATTTTTGTGACTAATATAGAGGTTCTGTTTTGCAAGCACCCAGATCTGGCTCCATTCTGGCTTGGCTAAGAACAGATTTGGAACAAAACATACTCTTTCCCAAGAGCCAGGCTCTCAGAACTCTCCTAAGGATAATTTTGAAAGGCATAAGCAAACCAAGAATAGTTCAGGGTGGCCATGAAGCTTGCCAAAGGCTTAAAGAACATCCAAATGGCCTAACTGAATTCAGACAGTGAGGCTAATAGGAGCCCTTACGTGTCAAAAGGAGGGGCTCCTACTGTCTCCTGTCTTAAGATTTCCCTGTGGAGGGACGACTGCTGAAGAAGCAGTCCCATGCCCTCTCTTACTCTTCTTTACATGATTGATAAATTGGAAGAAGGAACAGGAATCCTCCACGTGGCTCCCTCTTGTAACTTTCAGAAGCAAATTTTCCCTCCAGGAAGGTGCTATCTGTGCTTCTTGTGGCTCTAAAAGTTACAGGGGCACATACCACTCCTGGCTTCCCTGGTGGCTCAGCTAGTAAAGAACTTGCTTGCCAGTGCAGGAGACACGCGTGACCCAGGTTCGATCCCTGGGTCCGGAAGATCCCCTGGAGAAGGAAATGGCAAGCTACTCAGTATTCTTGCCTGGAGAATTCCATGGACAGCAGAGCCTGGCAGATCGCACAGAGCTGGACACAACTGAGTGATTAACACATACACACACACACACACCCCACTCCTGTCACTATTTTCATGTCAGGAACACTGTGATTTTTCTACCTCTGCCTGGTGTATAAAATTAATGTCTCTTTGTCACATATGTAAGTCATTCTCCGATCCAGATTTTTGTATCAGATAAAATTGATATTTTGATTATTATCCTTAGTCCTGTTTGCTAGATGGTTTCAAACTCAGGCAGGAAAGAGAAGAATGTTATGTATTGTCTAAATTCTGACATACACCCCACTTTTTCCTCTTTTCTGTATTTCCTTTAGTGGAAACCTCTGGAATTTGTTTATGGGGTGTGTGTGTGTGTGTGTGTGTGTGTGTGTTGTTTGTTTTTGTCCAGTCACTAAGCCATGTCAGACTCTTTGCAATCGCATTGACCACAGTACACCAGGCTCCTCTGTCCTTCACTATTGCCCAGAGTTTGCTCAAACTCATGTCCGTGGAGTCAGTGATGCTATCTAACCATCTCATTTTCTGCCACATCCGTATCTTTTTGCCTTCAATCTTTCCCAGGCGCAAGTCTTTTCCAGTAAGTAGGCTCACTGTGCGTATTCGGGCTCTTTTTTTAGGCAAAGAAAATAAAATCACAAATTTGGGATACAGTTAGCATTTTGGAGGTCTTCTAGAAATTAAAAGCCTTAGGCTTCACAAAATTTTAAGGAAAAAAAAAAAGAGAGAGAGATGAAAGTGACAAGACCTGAAGTAGGTGGGGCAGGAGACATGTGTTTACCAAGAATAGGCTTACTTATTTCATGCAGGAAAGACATTTGAAATAAATATGACATATTTTAACATGTACTCTGTGGGTAATATAAAATAACATTCTTTTAAATAAATTTCCTCTCAAAATCTCACAGCACAACCATATATATTTTTGTGTGNAGGAGACATGTGTTTACCAAGAATAGGCTTACTTATTTCATGCAGGAAAGACATTTGAAATAAATATGACATATTTTAACATGTACTCTGTGGGTAATATAAAATAACATTCTTTTAAATAAATTTCCTCTCAAAATCTCACAGCACAACCATATATATTTTTGTGTGTGTGAAACTGATCTCAGTTTTAGAAAGCTGGTTTGAATCTCTAAAACTTAACTTTTATATAAAATGGGCATACCTATAGTATCATTACTTAGCAAATAAGTTGGTAGGTTTTCCTGTAACCCCAGACTATACTGGGGTTCAAAAACATAATGAAAAATATTGTACAAGGGACATGTGTGTACTCTAGGGAATACAGTTCTACTTATACTTGTATTCACCATTAGCATCAATAAACATTTAAAATTGTTACAGCAATCAAATACAGAAAACAATTCAAAATCTTTGAGAAACAAAGGGTAAAGCTCTGAAATATGAAAATGAAGAGCACATCTCAGGCTACACAGAGTGGCCCCAGAGGAAACTGCCTAGTGGGTGAAGCTTGTCTCTTAGCTTTGGGTTCTTCTCCGTAGATATTTTATAATTTCATGCTTTCACTCTTTCAGGACTTTGAACTTGGCCTATCTTAGCTGAGACAAGAGACAGAGAGCTTTCCCCCAGACATTCCAGTCCATTTCATTTATTTCTACACATCCTTCAAGAATTAGCTGAAAGGTTTCCTTCTCTCTAGGTTGAAAACCTGCTATTTCTACAGTGTCCTGTGCATACCCAAATAGGGGGAAATAGAAGGGATGTCTTAGCTCAAGGATAAGCTGTGGGTTTAACCTTTGTGGGTGAAGGGAAAGTGTGAGCAGATAGTGCCTTCTCACAATGCTGCAATACTACAGACATACTTGTCTGCTCTGCCTTTACCAGATCTAGCTTTGCTCTGTTATTCCATTCCAAGTTGAGAGAAACTGAGAGATAAAAGCCCTCTACATGAGTATCCCTATCCATAAGAATAGCATCCCTATTCACAGAAAATCCTCCAGCTGTTTTAACCTATGTCTAGTGCTAAGTTTCATTGAGATTACTAACAGGTACAGAGCCAATTAACTGATTTGGATTTTATCATCGTCACCAGCATTGTCAACAGACACTTAATGAGCATCCCTAGAGCACAGCCCGTCGTACTTGATGCTAAGAGCTCATCTTCTTTCCCCTGGAGGACATTTTAATGAACAATGAAATAGCTAAAAACTAAACATGAAAGAGGAAAGGCTAGAGAAATAAAAGGAATAATAATTGGTCCCCAAGTAAAGAGCTTCCTGACCTTCCTCATTTCTCTTTTGATAGTGGTGGTCATAAGTTATTTAAATATATAAAGAGATCTACTGATACACACAAACTGAATAGAGAGAGAGGACAATGCTATAGTTTAAATATTTGTGTCCCCCCTCCAAAGTTTATGTTAAAAATTCGATGCCTACGGTGACGATATTAGGAAGTGAGACCTTTGGGAAATAAGTAGGGCATGAGTGNTTCCTCATTTCTCTTTTGATAGTGGTGGTCATAAGTTATTTAAATATATAAAGAGATCTACTGATACACACAAACTGAATAGAGAGAGAGGACAATGCTATAGATTAAATATTTGTGTCCCCCCTCCAAAGTTTATGTTAAAAATTCGATGCCTATGGTGACGATATTAGGAAGTGAGACCTTTGGGAAATAAGTAGGGCATGAGTGTTCTGCCTTCCTGCATGGGATTAGTGTCTTTATAAAAAAGGCCCCAGAGAGATCACTTGCCTAGCTTGCCATGTAAGAACACAGCAAGAAGTCATTGTCTATAAACCAAGAATGGATCATTACCAGACATCAAATCTGCTGGCATTGTGATCTTGAACTTCCCAGCCTCTAGAATTATAAAAGATAAATGCTGTTTATAAGCCACTTATAGCAACCTGAAAGAACTAAGACAAATGATTTTGGTGGTGATGATGATGTTGATGATAGATATACATAGAAGTAAATGACATGCAAATGTAAATGACATGCAAAGATCTGTGTCTAGACAGGGAATATATATATATATATATATATATATACACAGAGAGAGAGAGAAGTGTCCAAAAAAATCTTATTAGGAACTCTTTATATTAATATATATAATTAGAAGCACATAATTTTTATTTTACTGATTGAAATTATTGACTGGAATTAAGAATTTTCCTCAAACAATACTTGAATTCCCAATTCAAATGTAAGTTCTGTGGTTAGAAAGAAGACAGCAGTCTTNTCTAGATGTGTATAAGAGACAGTATATATACAGAGAGAGAGAGAAGAAGTGTCCAAAAAAATCTTATTAGGAACTCTTTATATTAATATATATAATTAGAAGCACATAATAATTTTTATTTTACTGATTGAAATTATTGACTGGAATTAAGAATTTTCCTCAAACAATACTTGAATTCCCAATTCAAATGTAAGTTCTGTGGTTAGAAAGAAGACAGCAGTCTTGGATAAAATCCAGACAAGAGTAATAATCTTGACTGAGAAACTGAATGAAGAAATTTTAAGGCCAAATACAAGTAGTTAGGGAAAGTGGCAACCCTAAATATAATTTAATTCATGAGCCTAAAAGTAGCATGGAATTGGTTAACCTAGTACAAATGGATTCTCTGAGAAAGCTTTATTTTTAGCCTGAATAATGGGAAGTGAGTAAGACCAGAACATGTAGAGATCTGAACCACTGGTTAATAAAAGAGTTTTCCCAAGTAATATGTTAACATAGAATCTATTTTAAACAA
This sequence comes from Oreotragus oreotragus, assembly GCA_006410675.1. NCBI lineage: Eukaryota > Metazoa > Chordata > Mammalia > Artiodactyla > Bovidae > Oreotragus > Oreotragus oreotragus. Next base: position 246,449 of record SJYX01004370.1, read on the forward strand.
AATTGAACATATTACATTCCTGAAATACAACCTAGTGATTCCTGGATGGTGTACCAGATAACTAAAAAAGCTTCATCACTATTGTGTGATACATTTATCTATTCATTTTAATGTGTGATACATTTATCTATTCATTTTAATGTTGATACACTTATCTATTCATTTAATTAGCATATTGTTTTGTTTAAGGTAGGGTCTATTTAAGGGCTGTTCAAGGAACAAGAATGAAGCCTAAAGATGAAGTGTAGGTCATAGAAGCCCCTTCATGGATCGTAGCCTTGTTGTGGCAAAGAGGCTTGCATAACTCAATAAAACCATAAGCCATGCTATGCAGGGCCATCCAAGATGGACAACTCATAGTGAACAATTCTATCAAAATATGGTCCCCTGGAGGAGAAAATGACAACCCATTCCAGTATTCTTATGTAGAGAAACCCATGGACAGTATGAAAAGGCAAAAATTCAGGACACTGGAAGATGAGCCCACAAGGTCAGAAGGTGTCCCATATGCTACCGGGGAAGAGCAAAGGGCAATTACTGATAGCTCCAGAAAGAATGAAGTGGACAGGCCAAAGCAGAAACGATGCACAGTGTGGATGTGTTTGGTGGTGAAAGTAAAGCCCGATGCTGTAAAGATCATTATTTCATAAGAACCTGAAATGTTAGGTCCATGAATCAAGGTAAATTGGACATGGTCAAGCAGAAGACAGCAAGAGTGAACATTGAAATCTTGAAAGTGAAAGTGAAGTCGCTCAGTTGTGTCTGACTCTCTGCGATCCCATGGACTGTAGTCTACCAGGCTTCTCCCTCCATGGGATTCTCCAGGCAAGAGTACCGGAGTGGGTTGCCAATTCTTTCTCCAGGGGATCTTCCCAATCCAGGGATCAAACCCAGGTCTCCTGCATTCCAGGCAGACGCTTTAANCTCTCTGCGATCCCATGGACTGTAGTCTACCAGGCTTCTCCCTCCATGGGATTCTCCAGGCAAGAGTACCGGAGTGGGTTGCCAATTCTTTCTCCAGGGGATCTTCCCAATCCAGGGATCAAACCCAGGTCTCCTGCATTCCAGGCAGACGCTTTAATGTCTGTGCCACCAGGGAATGACAGGAAGGAGTGAATTTAATTTAGATGACCATTATATCTACTACTGTATGCAAGAATTCCTTAGAAGAAATGGAATAGCCCTCATAATCAACAAAAGAATTCAAAATGCAATATTGCTTGCAATTTCATACACAGCAGAATGAACTCAGTTCATTTCCAAGGTAAACCATTCAACATCACAGTAATCCAAGTCTATGCCTCAATCACTGATGCTGAAGAAGCTGAAGTTGAATGGTTCCATGAAGACCTACAAAACCTTCTGGAACTAACACCAAAATGGTACCCTTTTCATCATAAGGAATTGGAGTGCAAAGTAGGAAGTCAAAAGATACCTGGAGTAACAGGCAAGTTTGGCCTTAGGGTACAAAATGAAGCAGAGCTAAGGCTAACAGAATTTTGCCAAGAGAATACATTGGTCATAGCAAATATCCTCTTCCAATGACACAAGAGACAACTCTACAGATGGTCAATACCAAAATCAAATTGATTAAGTTCTTTGCAGCCAAAGATGGATAAGCTCTATACAGTCAGTAAAAACAAGACCTGGAGCTGACTGGCTCAAAACATGAGCTCCTTATTTCAAAATTCAGGCTTAATGTGAAGAAAGTAGGGAAAACTACTTGGCCATTCATTTCAGTTCAATTCAGTTCAGTTCAGTCACTCAGTCGTGTCCGACTCTTTGCAACCCCATGAATCACAGCACGCCAGATTTTCACTTTCTTCCATTAAAGTGGTATCATCTGCATATCTGGGGTTGTTAATATTTCTCCTGGCAATATTAATTCCAGCCTGTGATTCATCCAGCCCATCATTTCACCTGACATACTCTACATATAGGTTCCCAGATGGCTCAGTGGTAGAGAATCCACCTGTCAATGCAGGAGACATAGATTTGATCCCTGGAGTTGGCAAGATTCCCTGGAATAAGAAGTGGCAACCCACTCCAGTATTCTTGCCTGGGAAATTCCATGGACAGAGGAACCTGGTGGGCTACAGTCCATGAGGGTCTCAGGAGTCAGACATGACTTAGTGACAGCAACAAACTGAAAACCATCTATATAGAAAAAAAAATTACTGAACCTCAGTGAGACAATGGGTTATCTGTCATTCTGACTTAGATTATACTTACCTTTTCACTCCCCAGCTCAGTGACATCCTAGACAAAAGTTGACGACATTGCTGACAATGGAGAAATCTGACCTCTTCTGGAATTCCAGTAAAAGCATTATCCAAGAAAAAGGTCAATAGCCTTTTCAAAATTGCAATGCCCTAGAAAATCTCTGTTCCCAGAGTATGTNTTCACTCCCCAGCTCAGTGACATCCTAGACAAAAGTTGACGACATTGCTGACAATGGAGAAATCTGACCTCTTCTGGAATTCCAGTAAAAGCATTATCCAAGAAAAAGGTCAATAGCCTTTTCAAAATTGCAATGCCCTAGAAAATCTCTGTTCCCAGAGTATGTTGGCTCTTTGATTTGACTCAGAGCTCAACTTACCTGAGGCCTATCTCCAGGGCACTTCTAACACAATAACAAACTTCTAGAAGCAACTGCTTATGCTTATGATTTCAACAATGGAAAATATGGACCTCACCTGAAATTTTAAAGGAACTGCTAGAGAAGTAGATGGCCACAGAGGAGTTTAACATATTTCTGAGGATCCAAAAGGCCGTATGCACACGCAAATCTGGGTGCATGAGCAGAAAATATGTAAGAAAAAAGACAGTACCAGTCACTCACTTCCAGCCTACCTTGTGGAAACTATTTCTATTTGCAAGTGACTTGATCTTGTGTATAGAAAATCCAAAGAAATTCATCATTAGTACTAATAATTAAATTCAACTTTGCACCTGGATATAAGCTCAAAGTACAAAAAATAACAAGCCACAAATAATCCAAAAATTAAAATAAGAAAACAATTCCACTTACAGTAATAACAAAATATATCAAATAAATAGAAATAACTAAAGTATAATGCTTGTTCACTGAAAAGTATAAAACATTACTGAAAGGAATTAAAGCTCTAAATAAATGGAACAACATCCTACCTTCATGGATAAGAAGACTTAACATTTTTAAGAGGTATTGCTACTCAGTAAATTAATCTACCAATTCAGTGTAGTCCTTTTCAAATTATAGCTGATTTTCTTGCAATAACTGAAAAAATGATTCTAAAATTCATACAAAAAGTCAAGGGACTCAGAATAACCAAAAGAATCTTGAAAAAGAGCAAAATTAGGACTCATATTTCTCATTTTCAAATTTATTTACAGTAATTGAGACAATGTGGTGCTGGCATGAGATTAGACATATATAGATGAACTGACAGTCCAGAAAAAAATCTTTACATTTATGCCCAATTTATTTGCAACAAGAGCACCATGACAATCCAATGAACAAAGGACAGTCTTTTCAGCAAATGGTGCTGGGAAAACAAGATGCCCACAGTCAAAAGAATGAATTTGTGTAAAACAGGGCAGGCATTTTAGAAAGTAGTTTGAAACTTCCTTAAAATGATGGCTGTGGAATTATCATAAGACCTATTTATACCAATGCTAGATAGATACCCAAGAGAAATTAAAACATATATCCACATAAAAGCATACTCATGAATGTTCATTACTATGAATAACAATTATTTATTATGACTAAAGAGTGGAAACAAGCTAAATAACCATAAACTGATGAATGGATCATCAAAATGTGGCATATTCATGCAATACAATGTTTCTTGGCAATAAAAAAATGAAGTACAGATACATGCTTTAAAATGAATGAGCATTGAACATATGATGCTAAATGAAAGAAATCACTTACAGAAGACCACAAATTGTGTAATTCCATTTATTTGAAATGCCCTAAATAAGCAAATCCATGGAGGCAGAAAACTGAGTATTAGTAGTTCCTCAGTTGGGGAATGAGGAAATATGGCTAATGAATATGGTTTGGAGTTTCTTTTAGGGAGTTTGTAAATGTTCTGAAAATAGACTGTGGTGATGGTTATACACTGAACTATACGACAAGCAAACATGCAAACCCAGTTAGTAGTAAATAACAACAGAGACAATAACAAATGCTTGCAAAATCTCAGCCCAATACCACAACACTTTAAACAGTTGAGAAAAGGCAGAAACTGAATCTCAATGCATGAAGGATGAAATCAACTGATGCAGGTCCAAGCATGCAGATTTATTGTCCAATAAATCTATGGTGATTCCAAGTTCCTTGATCTGGCAAAGTCATCCTGAGATCAGAACTTCCATCCCTCTGCCCCATAAAACCAAGCCCAGATGGGAGGGTCATTTTCAGTGCTGCTTTTAGAGCCATACCAAAAACAGTTTCACAGCCTCTTTTGGCATGGTGACTGGATCCAAGTGGGATGCGAAATGGCAAGGGCAAGAAGCTCTTCCCCATGCCTTTATCAACATAACATCCAGTGCTCAGAAAAGCAGCTCTTGGTGAGAGATGGAGGTAAGACGATAGACGTCCTGCTAAATGCTTCAGAGGAGAGCGTTCAAGGTACTGAGTGAGATTTAGAAGATGCAAGAAAGAAAGAATAAAGCCGACAGCAGGCAGAGTACCAAACAGGAGACAAAGAGGATAGAATTAGTGACAGAAGCATAAAAGGATACATCAGAGAAACTTTGGTAGGGCTGAAAAGAGAAGAAAAATAAAACAAAGGTACAACAAACAGAAAGAAAAGAGAACAAAGCATTTTTTTTTTCTTTTTAACACTCCTAGCTTTTTTTTCCAGGGAAGGCAATGGCACCCCACCCCAGTACTCTTGCCTGGAAAATCCAATGGACGGAGTAGCCTGGCGGGCTGCAGTCCATGGGGTCGCTAACAGTCGGACAGACTGAACGACTTCACTTTCACTTTTCTCTTTCATGCATTGGAGAAGGAAATGGCAACCCACTCCAGTGTTCTTGCCTGGAGAATCCCAGGGACGGGGGGGCCTGGTGGGCTGCCGTCTATGGGGTCACACAGAGTCAGACATGACTGTAGTGACTTAGCAGCAGCAGCAGCAGCTTTCTTTTCTCCCAACTATTGATAAATATGGAACAAAACAAGACCTTTGGCCCTTTCATATGCTCTTGGCTACACCAGGAGAAGAAATGCTTTAAAATATAATACTCAGAGTGATGGAGAAACATATAGTAGAGTTGGGCTAGCAATACAGTAGTCCAATCCTGTATCATACAGTAATCCTGCAATAACTGGTGAATTGTTTAGTATTTTCTCACAAATTGGCTAAGAAATAAATACAAACTGTTTTGCTCTATCCAATTCATAATGAATATTAATGATAAACATAAGCATACAAAGCAAATCAAAAACTACATATGGTAAAACTGGTTGTTGACTAAAAATTGACGAGAGCAAAAGGTTTTTGTAAAATTTCTCTCTGCAGAATTTGACTGAGAATAAGTGGACGTGGTAGGACGTCCATAAAACTAAATTTCCAGTTGTTGATATGAATAAAAAACTTGATTAGCAAGAACCGGTTTTCATTGAAAATCTTACCTGGAAGGTAATGATTCTGATGAGAATAATTTCAGCAAAATAAAAGTGAACATTAAAAAAGTGGGTATGATTTGAGTGCTAGGTAGGAAGTTGACTAAGAAATTAAACTGACGTAGTGGCGAAAATGAGTCGGTGCTCTTTTCTTCTGTTGGAGTCTATTCTTCTCCATGTGCTCTGGACACATTTCTGAATACGTACGCTGACACACAGTGAGCCCCTCAGCGTCTGTTTCTGAGGAGGCTTGATTTAGTTACTCTTCCGATAAACACTGTAAATTCAAGTTGATCAGCAGCCCGCCTTCCCTGGGCTTGACATGAGAAGGGAGCAGATGATCTGATAGGTTTTATTGCCTCTAATTTTTGTGACTAATATAGAGGTTCTGTTTTGCAAGCACCCAGATCTGGCTCCATTCTGGCTTGGCTAAGAACAGATTTGGAACAAAACATACTCTTTCCCAAGAGCCAGGCTCTCAGAACTCTCCTAAGGATAATTTTGAAAGGCATAAGCAAACCAAGAATAGTTCAGGGTGGCCATGAAGCTTGCCAAAGGCTTAAAGAACATCCAAATGGCCTAACTGAATTCAGACAGTGAGGCTAATAGGAGCCCTTACGTGTCAAAAGGAGGGGCTCCTACTGTCTCCTGTCTTAAGATTTCCCTGTGGAGGGACGACTGCTGAAGAAGCAGTCCCATGCCCTCTCTTACTCTTCTTTACATGATTGATAAATTGGAAGAAGGAACAGGAACCCTCCATGTGGCTCCCTCTTGTAACTTTCAGAAGCAAATTTTCCCTCCAGGAAGGTGCTATCTGTGCTTCTTGTGGCTCTAAAAGTTACAGGGGCACATACCACTCCTGGCTTCCCTGGTGGCTCAGCTAGTAAAGAACTTGCTTGCCAGTGCAGGAGACACGCGTGACCCAGGTTCGATCCCTGGGTCCGGAAGATCCCCTGGAGAAGGAAATGGCAAGCTACTCAGTATTCTTGCCTGGAGAATTCCATGGACAGCAGAGCCTGGCAGATCGCACAGAGTTGGACACAACTGAGTGATTAACACACACACACACACACACACACACCCCACTCCTGTCACTATTTTCATTTCAGGAACACTGTGAGTTTTCTACCTCTGCCTGGTGTATAAAATTAATGTCTCTTTGTCACATATGTAAGTCATTTTCCGATTCAGATTTTTGTATCAGATAAAATTGATATTTTGATTATTATCCTTAGTCCTGTTTGCTAGATGGTTTCAAACTCAGGCAGGAAAGAGAAGAATGTTATGTATTGTCTAAATTCTGACATACACCCCACTTTTTCCTCTTTTCTGTATTTCCTTTAGTGGAAACCTCTGGAATTTGTTTATGGGGTGTGTGTGTGTGTGTGTGTGTGTGTGTGTTNCTTCCATTTTTATCAAATTCTCTGTCTATTAAAGAACCAACTTCACTTTAAGCCCCAGTGGTATTCTATTTTTCCCACAAAAGAGAGAGTGGGAAAAGATAAATTTCCAGACATGATTTTGCCCACAAATGGCAGGCATAGGTTTCTAAAGGACGGTTTCCAACCTGTTAATAGTTTTCAATACACAGCAGCTGCAATCCATGAAAGAGATAAATATTCATGGCACAAAGCATTTATACGTATCAAATGTATATTCATGAACAAATGGCTTCCCCTGCCTTTAATAGTGTTTGCTGTGCAGTCAGTGAAGAATGGACCAAGCTTCCCCCGGCTGCTACTGGGGAGTCTCTACTGCTACATCTCCTGAATGTCAGTTCCGCCTTGGCTACAGACAGGACAATAGCCATGAAAAAGAACAAAAACTGTGCCCGGACTCACTCCTCACTCAGTCCGGACTGGATAGCAGCCCCTTCCTGCATCAGATATTAAAAACTAATTCTATATGGCTGCCAGCTTGTTTTTCAGGAAAAAGCATTATATAGTCAAGCCTCGTGTGGCCATATGTGCACGGTAATATCCAGGGTTGATCATCCTCTTTCAAATATGCTTTGTCACAGTACTACCCTCCCAATGGGCTTTACTCAGAATACTGGGAGAGAATTTGCATACCCTGAATAGCACTCTCAGGTGACCATCGATGTCCAGTTGTCCTGCCCTCAATCAGAGCATTTTGTGCAGCGTGGATGCAAAAGAATGACAATGCAAACTGTCCGACAGGAGTCTTTGTTATTCAGTAAGGTTTGGTGGATGGCATGTGCTTTTACAAATTGGCATATTGTTTGATAAAAAAGTGCTGTTTGCTCCGTTAATTTCTCCAGGAGGCAGGCAAGAATAGAATCAAGTGAGGAAATGTGCCTTTTGTTGAATAAGAATAAGGAGCTATCATAAGGTTTTAGGGCACTGAACAAAGCCTGCTAAAAATAAAAAATAATCATAATCATAAAATGAAAGGATTTAAATTGTATCATGCAGGCAAAGGAACCTGTCAGCTTTGCAGGCAGGTCTCCTTGCTCTGTCTCTCAACTCCTGGTCAGCTTCCAGCCGTCTTTTATAGGATCACAGGATAATAATTCCAACTCTGTCAAGCATGCCAACTTTCCCCTTTCTCTCTTTGCATTTGCTGTTGATCCACTCAAAGAGATGAACATCTAGGACCGTTATGATAAACTGAAAATAGGATCTGATACCATTCCCTCCTACACGTTTTTATAAGGATACCTAGTTGTATCTGAATTTTAATTTGCAAAGTTAAATTACAACCGATTCCTCTCAGCAGTTTATACAATATATTGCATCAGAGTCCAAGTGACAACCTACTATGAAACGTGAAAAGATTTTAGTTCTTTGTGTTATGAGACTGAGACTACACATAATAGCCAGTGGGGAGGAAGCATCTTCATGGGTCTGTTAAAGATCCAAAAGCACCATGAATTATAGCTGGACTCAGCAAGGATGACATCATATCTCATTATAAATGATCTGGTTCCAGTATTTAAAATATAGTTTCAGTGTTTAAAATAAAGCTAATTTTGTCTTGAATTGTATTAATGAAAATCAAACCTTCCACAAGGAAACGTCCCTGAAATTTCTATAAATAAATAGGGAAGACTCTCTAAAGAATCCCTGAAGGTCTCCACTGAACTCCATAGCCTCTTCCCTCTTCTAATTCTTACAGTTCAGAGCATGTTGTTTTCATCTTTTTCTTCTGTCTCAATGAAGACCTTACTGTATGTACCAGATTCCTCTGTGCCAACTTCATACATCCTAAATAATGAAGAGCAGTCCATATTCTCATCTAATACCACACCATGATTCTTACTTTATCAGAAGTAATAATAATACAAAAGGCATAGGAACTGACCTCATCTAAGTGGTCCATTTGTTTGAATTATTTCTTCTATGCCTATCACGTTCTTGGACTATTCTATTTGCTATAGATACAGAATTTCTCTCAAGGTGTGTTAAGTCTAACAGGGAAACCAGATGCAGTATCCATGCAGTTAGAAGGCAGTGTTCTAAGTGCTTCAGTGGAAGAAGTTGTTGTTCAGTTGCTAAGTCATATCAGACTCTTTGCGACCCCATGGACTACAACAAGCCAGGCTTCCCTGTCCTTCACTATATCCCATGAGGTCTCAGGATAAGGTAATTAATTAATCATGGCACTCACCACAACATTTTATAATGCTTCACAATCTTTGCCAGCCTAAGAACCGTCTTCAAAAACTTGACTATGGAAAATTACTTCTTCCCCTTGACAAACATTTTCAGAATTAAAAGGAGGGTCAGGAAGGAATGGAAACTAGGGTGTAGAGAGAAATGTGACTAACTATAAGCCAATACCTGGAGAAGGCAATGGCACCCCACTCCAGTACTCTTGCCTGGAAAATCCCATGGACGGAGGAGCCTGGTAGGCTGCGGTCCATGGGGTCGCTACAAGTCGGACTCGACGGAGCAACTTCACTTTTCACTTTCATGCATTGGAGGAGGAAATGGCAAGCCACTCCAATATTCTTGACTGGAGAATCCCAGGGACGGAGGAGCCTGGTAGGCTGCAGTCCATGGGGTCGCTACAAGTCGGACTCGACGGAGCAATTTCACTTTTCACTTTCATGCATTTGAGGAGGAAATGGCAACCTACTCCAATATTCTTGCCTGGAGAATCCCAGGGACGGGGGAGCCTGGTGGGCTGCCATCTATGGGGTCGCACAGAGTCGGACTCGACTGAAGCGACTTAGCAGCAGCAGCAGCAGCATAAGCCAACCCCATGCCAAGCACTTTCTAATACCTCTTCAGCAATTCAAAATAACCCTTATAAGCAGGCATTGTTGGCTGGGAAAAAAAAAGAGGCAGTGGGGTTAAATATCATCCTTGAGGTCACACAGCCATGAAAAGCCAGATGGAAAATTTAAACTAAGTCACACGTCCTTTCCACTATGGATGCTTGCCTCTGAAGACAGATGTGTCCTGACTCTCAAGCTGAAAGAGAGGATTAATCCACCTTTCTGTAGAAACTGAAAAGCAGCCTAATGTACATTTTCTACTCTAAATTCAGGATGATAGACCAAATACTAAGACAGAATAGGAAAAACATGAAACTTATTGAAAAGCTATTCATGTAACTCAAGAAGTTCACTGCCTCTGAGTCACCAGGAGAAGATCTGGATTTAGGCTCCCTGTCCCCAGTTCCTGGGAAAGACTGTTGCCCATTGCTCCCTGGAGCGATCACTTTAGGGGTAGCCACTGAGTTGGAGAAGGAAGTTTCTCCACTCATTAGACCCAGCTTCCCACTCACTTTATAACTGGATTTGCAAAATCCCAAATATCACCCGAACAGGATCCCTTTGTAAGTGCTGGTTCTGGACTGGAAGTCCAGGGGGCTGGGAGAGGCATCAGCTAAAGATTAAATGGGAGAGGTGAGCCGGGAAATAAAAGGAAAGGAAAACACTGAAATGGGTAGCTTCTGTAATAGTTTCCGTGATTAGTTCAGGGTGATTACCTTACCCTAAAACATAATGGATTGCTACCAAACTATCAATAGGTTATGAAAATAACTGCTAACATTCTGAGTTATAAATATTTACTTCTTTTAGAACTTAACTGTTGTTAACAGGGAATTTACAAACCTTTCATTTTGTACATACATATATTTATGTATTTTGTATTTGGTAGATGTATTATACATGTTTGTATTTTACACATATACATTATTTATATAAATATATGTAAATACACATAAATAAGTATATATATAAAAGCTTATGCATATATATTTATTTATAAAATTAGCTAACCCTCAGTTCAGTTCAGTCACACAGTCATTTCCAATTCTTTGCGACCCCATGGACTGAAGCATGCCAGGCTTCCCTTTCCAACACCAGTTCCCAAAACTTGCTCAAACTCATGTTCATTGAGTCAGTGGTGCCATCCAATCATCTCATCCTCTGTCATCTCCTCCTCCTGCCTTAAATCTTTCCCAGCATCAGGGTCTTTTCAAATGAGTCAGTTCTTCATATCAGGTAGCCAGAGTATTGGTGTTTCAGCTTCAACATCAGTCCTTTCAATGAATATTCAGGGCTGACTTCCTTTAGGATTGATTGGTTTGATCTCTTTACAGTCCAAGGGACTCTCAAGGGTATTCTCCAACACCATAGTCCAAAAGCATCAATTCTTCAGTGCTCAGCTTTCTTGACGGTCCAACTCTCACATCCATACATGACTACTGGAAAAACCATAGCCTTGACNTTCTCCACTCATTAGACCCAGCTTCCCACTCACTTTATAACTGGATTTGCAAAATCCCAAATATCACCCGAACAGGATCCCTTTGTAAGTGCTGGTTCTGGACTGGAAGTCCAGGGGGCTGGGAGAGGCATCAGCTAAAGATTAAATGGGAGAGGTGAGCCGGGAAATAAAAGGAAAGGAAAACACTGAAATGGGTAGCTTCTGTAATAGTTTCCGTGATTAGTTCAGGGTGATTACCTTACCCTAAAACATAATGGATTGCTACCAAACTATCAATAGGTTATGAAAATAACTGCTAACATTCTGAGTTATAAATATTTACTTCTTTTAGAACTTAACTGTTGTTAACAGGGAATTTACAAACCTTTCATTTTGTACATACATATATTTATGTATTTTGTATTTGGTAGATGTATTATACATGTTTGTATTTTACACATATACATTATTTATATAAATATATGTAAATACACATAAATAAGTATATATATAAAAGCTTATGCATATATATTTATTTATAAAATTAGCTAACCCTCAGTTCAGTTCAGTCACACAGTCATTTCCAATTCTTTGCGACCCCATGGACTGAAGCATGCCAGGCTTCCCTTTCCAACACCAGTTCCCAAAACTTGCTCAAACTCATGTTCATTGAGTCAGTGGTGCCATCCAATCATCTCATCCTCTGTCATCTCCTCCTCCTGCCTTAAATCTTTCCCAGCATCAGGGTCTTTTCAAATGAGTCAGTTCTTCATATCAGGTAGCCAGAGTATTGGTGTTTCAGCTTCAACATCAGTCCTTTCAATGAATATTCAGGGCTGACTTCCTTTAGGATTGATTGGTTTGATCTCTTTACAGTCCAAGGGACTCTCAAGGGTATTCTCCAACACCATAGTCCAAAAGCATCAATTCTTCAGTGCTCAGCTTTCTTGACGGTCCAACTCTCACATCCATACATGACTAATTTCCCTACTTTCTTCAATTTAAGTCTGATGTTTGCAATAAGGAGGACATTCAAGTGTTAGTCACTCAGTTGTGTCCGATTCTCATTCAACCCCATGGACTGTAGGCAGGCTCCTCTGTCCATGGGATTTCTCAGGCAAGAATACTGTAGTGGGTTGCCATTCCCTTCTCAAGGGGATCTTCTGGACCCAGGAATCATATGCCGGTCTCCTGCACTGCAGGCAGATTCTTTACCATCTAAGCCAACCAGGTAAGATCCATTTACATTCTAAAATAGCACACTTAAGAAAGCTATCTTCCCACTATAAAGTATACCTATCTTCTTAAAAAAAAAAAAAGTCATAAATTGAGTATGGAGATTAAAGTTACAGCAATGCACTTCTCTTGGCTCTAAATCATAATGACCTCATCTATAATGGAAGAGGAAGAGAGAAAGAACAAAAGTGAGAAAGAGAGACAGAAAGAGGAGCTGAAGGGGTTGGAGGCTGCACAAGGGAGAAAGAAGAGGAAACGACTCAGACATGTACAGAGAGATACCTAAGGCCACAAAACAACTTTTGTTACTTATGGCTTCATATGTAAGCATTTGAACTTCACAAATTCCTAGTCCATATGAATTCTGAGTTAAACACAGAAACTCTCTCTATACCATAATAAAGCCTGTCTTCTTTAAGGGAAGCTGCCAGAAGCAACGTGCATCTAACCATGGGACATATCCTGTCACTGTTTCTCAAACGGAACCTCTACTGAAGTGAAATTCAATGACAGGATATGATCCAGCTCCAAGACGTGTTTCCCAAGGCAGCTTCATGCTGTGAGAGCTGGGCCACACAGCATGAAGGAGAACAAATAAGTCATGGTCATCAGGGGTAGGGGTGGGGAAACAAGTAGAAATGAAACTTTTAACCACATTACTCATTCTGACCACATTACTCATTGGATATATTGTACAAATTTAACAATTTAAGGAATAAAGGAAGAAAAGATTTCAGGCCGTTTTATTTCCTCACTTCTTTCTTCTAGAAAACCTGAAGTATGTATTTTAATATCCCGTCCATTCTAAAACTCATACTTATGCATATGCTTTCCAATGAAACTATAATTTCTCTTATTCATTTATTCAGTCAGTAAACTCTTTGGTCAAGAACTTACTAAAGTTTCTTGGGTGCCTAATATGTGCTACTATTTACTTGCGTGTTAGTTGCTCAGTGGTGTCTGACTCTTTGCAACCCCATGGACTACAGGCCACCAGGCTCCTATGTCCGTGGAATTCTCCAGGTGAGAATACTGGAGTAGGTAGCCATTCCCTTCTCTAGGGGATCTTCTGGACCCAGGAATCAAACCCATGTTTCCTGCATTACAGGCAGATTCTTTACCTTCTGAGCCACCAGGGAAGCCCCCCGATATGTGTTATACACGAAGAATTTAGAACTTTAAAGGCTCATGTATTTCATGGTCCCAGGCTGCCTTCCCTAAAGACGCTCTCGCTGTGTGCCTTGAAAAGAATACCCACATGCCTCTATCCTAGCACCCACCATGCTGCTTGTGGTTCTTCTTCCAAGACTCTAAGTTCCCGGAGGACAGGAACATTACAGAAACACAATGTTATGTCTCAGATCCATGCTGCTAGGTTGCTCATTATCAGCTAAAGGCAGGATTTAGAATTAAAGCTTGAAGACTTCTATGGAGCCATCTTCTTGGGGAGATTTTAAAATCTATCATGCCTGCCATCTGTAAATACCTGGGATAGAAAAATAACTTGAGCACTTCTATAAAAAATCTTATTACAAATCTGAAAAGAATAAATCCAGACAGTTAGCACATAGAATATCCAGTGTACATTAGTATTTTAAATTAGACTGGAAAGAAGCTAAAAAATAAATGATAGATTTTCTTTACATTGTAGCAGCCTAGATGATCTGTAGATCTGTAGATATGACCTTCCATATCTACATTTCTATGATTCAGAAATTTAGCCATCTAATTATAATAAGCATAACTAGCTTGCAGTTTTGAGGAACCAACATTCTGATGTAATAAAGACATATTCAAAGTAGCCAAGCAAGCCAAATTTCAAAGAATAGAAAGGTGTGTGTGTGTGTGTGTGTGTGTGTGTGTATGTGTATATATATGTACACATATAATTATACACATATAATTACCCTAAATAGAAGACAAATAAGGAAAGGTAATTTTCTTTTTCCCCCATTGGATTATGTCTCACTCACAGGAGATGCTCAATAATGTTTACTAAATTAATGAAAAAATGTGCAATTAACTGTTGAGATGCTGTAATGTTAAAAAGCAAGGTAGACAAAGACTGCAGATAAGAAACCCTTTGAAGTGAACTCAAGGAATGTTACAGTAAAAGGAATATGAGCTCAGTTAGATAAAACTGGGGCCTGGATTTAAATCTGAAACATGAAACAATAGAAAAATGGGTGCAAGCAAGTGAGAAACAGTGGGTTTTGTTATGTTTGGTTTGGTTTTGTAAAAGGCTGGTAGAGATTGCACCCCAGATAGACCTTTCAGGAAAGGAGTACTCCTCTGAACATAGTGGAAAAAAACTTTAGATTTNTTTGAGCATTAATTTGCTAGTGTGTGAGATGAGTGCAATTGTGCAGTAGTTTGAACATTCTTTGGCATTCCCCTTCTTTGGCATTGGAATGAAAACTGACCTTCTCCAGTCCTGCAGCCACTGCTGAGTTTTACAAATTTGCTGGCCTATTGAGTGCAACACTTTTACACCATCATCTTCTAGGATTTGAAATAGCTCCACTGGAATTCCATCACTTCTACAAGCTTTGTTCGTAGTGATGCTTCCCAAGACCCACTTAACTATAGCCCACCAGGCTCCTCTGCCCAAGGAATTCTCCAGGCAAACATATTGAAATGGGCAAGCATACTTACCATTTCCTACTCCAGGGGAGCTTCCTGACCTAGGATCAAACCCAAGTCTCTTAAGTCTCCTGCATTACCAGGAGGTTCTCTTCAAGAAAATTAGAGATACTAAGGGAACATGTCATGCAAAGACGAGCACAATAAAGGACAGAAATGGTACAGACCTAACAGAAGTAGGAGAGACTAAGAATAGGTGGCAAGAATACACAGAACTATACAGAAAAGATCTTCATGACCCAGATAACCACGATGGTATGATAACTTACCTAGAGTGAGACATGCTGGAATGTGAAGTCAAATGGACCCTAGGAAGCATCACTATGAACAAATCTAGTGGAGGTGATGGAATTCCAGTTGAGCTGTTTCAAATCCTAAAGGATGATGCTGTTAAAGTGTTGAACTCAATATGCTAGCAAATTTGGAAAACTCAGCAGTGGCCACAGGACTGGAAAGGGTCAGTTTTCATTCCAATGCCAAAGAAGGGGAATGCCAAAGAATGTTCAAACTACCGCACAATTGCACTCATCTCATACACTAGCAAAGTAATGCTCAAAATTCTCCAAGCCAGGCTTCAGCAATACATGAACCGTGAACTTCCAGATGTCCAAGCTGGCTTTAGAAAAGGCTGAGGAACCAGAGATCAAATTGCCAACCTCCGTTGGATCACAGAAAAAGAAGAGAATTTCAGAAAAACATCTACTTCTGCTTTATTGACTATGCCAAAGCCCTTGACTGTGTAGATCACAACAAACTGTGGAAAATTCTTAAAGAGATGATCACCTTACCTGTCTCCTGAGAAATCTGTATGCAGGTCAAGAAGTAACAGTTAGGACCGAACATGGAACAACAGACTAGTTCCAAATTGGGAAAGGCGTACATCAAGGCTATATATTGTCACCCTGCTTCTTTAACTTACATACAGAGTACATCATATCAGATGCCAGGCTGGATGAAAGACAAGCTGGAATCAAGATTGCCAGGAGAAATATCAATAACCTCAGATTGCAGATGATGCCACCTTTAAGTGAAGAGGAACTAAAGAGCCTCTTGATGAAACTGAAAGAGAAGAGTGAAAAAGCTGGCTTAACTTCAACATTCAAAAAACAAAGATCATGGCATCTGGTCCCATCACTTTTTGGCAAATAGATGTGGAAAAAATAGAAATAGTGAGAGACTTTATTTTCTTGGGCTCCAAAATCACTGCAGATGGTGGCTGTAACCATGAAATTAAAACACGTTTGCTCCTTGGAAGAAAAGCTATAACCAACCTAGACAGCATATTAAAAAGCAGAGACATTACTTTGCCAACAAAGGTCTGTCTAGTCAAAGCTATGGTTTTTCCAGTAGTCATGTATGGATGTGAGAGTTGGACCATAAAGAAAGCTGAGCACTGAAGAATTGATGCTATTGAACTGTGGTGTTGGAGAAGACTCTTGAGAGTCCCTTGGACTGCAAGGAGATCAAACCAATCAATCCTAAAGGAAGTCAGTCCTGAATATTCATTGAAAGGACTGATGTTGAAGCTGAAACTCCAATATTCTGGCCACCTTACGTGAAGAACTGACTTATTGGAAAAGACCCTGATGCTGGGAAAGATTGAAGGCAGGACGAGAAGGGGACAACAGAAGATGAGATGATTGGATGGCATCATCAACTCGATGAACATGAGTTTGAAGCAAGTTCTGGGAGTTGGTGGCGGACAGGGAAGCCTGGAGTGCGGCAGTCCATGGGGTCACAAAGAGTCAGATATGACTGAGCTACTGAACTGAAATGACTGCCCTGGAAAGCTGATCACAATTCAAGTACCAGGGATTCTTTCCAGGACAACCTTTAATGCCTCAGAGCAGAGGGAGCAAAGCTTTCACTTGCAGGGTATATTAGGTTTTTCAAAGAAACAGCACCAATGGAATATATCAATATATAGAAAAAGTATATAGGTGTGTAGAGATTTGGCTCACATGATTCAGCAGGCTGAAAAGTCCTGCAATTTGCTTTCTGCAAGCTGGAGGACAAGGAAAGCCAGTCGTGTCATTCCCAACCAAACCCAAAGGCCTAAGAACTGGAGGCAAGGTGAAATCCCTGTCTGCATCCCATGACCCGAGAACCAGGCGCACTAATGTCCAAGGGCATTAGACAGTGGATGTCCCAGGTCAGGTAGAGAGCACATTTTCCCTTTCTCTGCCTTTTTGTTCTATTCAGGCCCTCAGTGGTTTGGATGATGCCTAACCACAGTGGTGAGGGTGATCTCTACTCAGTTTACTGATTCACATGCTAATATCTTCCAGAAACACCCTCCAGAAGCACCTAAAGAAAAAAAAATTTTTTTTTAAATATCAAGATATTATTTAACTATACTGACAGGAGAATTTTGTGAACAGTGGTCAGATCAGTATCAAGGAAAGCAAATAAGCTGATGTTTCACACACTGCAGAGTTTAGAGGCCAATGTTTGCAGATGAAAATGAAGAGAAATCCCCCACAACTGAAATACTAAACGATGACTTAGAAATAATGTTGTGCCAGATATCTCAGCATCCTTTAGCCCAATCAAGTTGACACCTAAAATCTTTTATTTTTTAAATGTGAATTCTCACATGGGCTAGAAGTTACCTGATCAACAGAATATGTACACACTCATTTCACATAACCACTGGAATTACTCAGAGCTGTCGTCCTGAGCTCAAGATTCCTTCATGGTGAAAATTCATCTCTACAGGAACTGTAGGACTGCAATTCATCTCCATAGGAACAATAGATTATATTCATTGGAAAGACTGGTGCTAAAGCTGAAGCTCAATACTTGGGCCACCTGATGCGAAGAGCCAACTCATTGGAAAAGACCTTGATGCTGGGAAAGACTGAGGGAAAGAGGAGAAGGGGGTGACAGGATGAGATGGTTGAATGGCATCAGAGACTCAGTGAACGTGAACTTGCACAAACTCTGGGAGATAGCAGAAGACAGGGAAGCCTGACCTGCTGCAGCCCATGGGGTCACAGAGAGTCCGACACAACTTAGCGACCGAACAACAAAATAGGAACTAACTGCCTTTGGTCACCTAGGCCCAAGCATAATCAATTTCTCGTTGAAACATTCCTCTACCTTGGAAGGATTCTGGGTTTACTGTGGACAGATGGTCTATAATCTGATTTTTGCTATGATTAAAAAAAAGTGACATTTCTTGTTTCCACATCATAGAATAGAGCAGCAAGAACATTTATCCGCTTTTCCTATGTCTTAAAAGTCCACGCAAGTATAAAAACAAGCCAACATAGCCTAACACAATGACCAAAATCAGTATTAATTAATTGGTTTTAGTTAATGAATCCTATAGCTATGCCCTTGAGTAGAAAGGCATGGCCAGCTAGGGGCGGGTATGCCTTTGGAAAAAAAGCTTTCCTGATGAAGGCTGGCATGGGTGTTTGTCCACAATGGATGGGACCATGACATTTTCAGAATTAGTGGCTACAGAGGCCTGGGCAGGGAGTCTGAAGTCAGTCTTCATGTCCACTCCTGTCATTTCCCGTTTTGGAAACCCCATCATTTGAAAGACACAGTAAGCAAGCAATGCTTCAGGTAGACTCATGTCGTGGTAAGAGGACCAGCTGGAGCAGGTAGCTCTGTTGTGAAAACTCATCCCCCTCCTGTTTCCAAATGGGGGTGGAATGCCCCACCTCTGAGGCAGGTCAGCAGCAGGTGTCAGAGCAAGGGTGTTGATACAACAATACTGTCACAGCAAAAGCACTGTTTACTATACACATGATGGCTTTTGTGCACTCAAGGTGAAACAAAATAAAAGCAGTTAACTAGCCCGTGTTACGGCCCTCTAAGAAATACAGAAAAATTCCCACTTCAACTATATAGCATATAGAATTCACAGTATATGAACCCAAGGGGACTACCATTTAAGATTTAACACCCGCCCCTGGCCTTCCATTCCTAGGTGAGTACGTGCTTCCTTTATGTTCCATTTACATTTCAGCATTGGTAAACTCTACTTTCATTTATATAAATGCACACTTTACAACAGGATGTTATAGCAGTCTCAAAGGTTCTATTCACCATTATTTGAAATAGATTTATTCCCCTTCAATGACTCCTGCCAGAAAAAAATACTAGTGCTTTTTTTCTTTTTTTTTTCTTCATGAGGCAAGAGCCACTTTGGGGTCGATGCAGCCAAGTTACTCTCTAATGCATAAATTACACTTCTTTAGTCCTGGGGAGGAAAGTGGCTGGCATGTCCATACAGGTCTCACCCTACCGGGGGCTCTTTCATGGGGGCTTCCCTGGTGGCTCAGAGGTTAAAGCGTCTGCCTCCAATGTGGGAGACCCAGGTTCGATCCCTGGGTCAGGAAGATCCCCTGGAGAAGGAAATGGCAACCCACTCCAGTATTCTTGCCTGGAGAATCCCGTGGATGGAGAAGCCTACTAGGTTACAGTCCACGGGGTCGCAAAGAGTCGGACATGACTGAGCGACTTCACCTTCACCCTTCATGTATATCTCACTAAACCCCATGAGGTACGTCATGTTACGGGTCTCATTTTAATAAGGTTTAATACTGAAGAACCGAAAGCACAGGCAGTCATGTCCTCATCTAGCAAGCATTGCAGCTGGGGGTTCAGCTCTCCTGTTATGAAACCCAGTGCTTCTTTCAGGGCACCACACTGCCTTCTTCCATTATGTGTGTGTGCTGAGTCGCTTCCGTCGGCTCTGACTCTTTCTGACCCCATGGACTGTAGCCTACTAGGCTCCTCTGTCCATGGGCTTCTCCAGGCAAGAATACTGGAGTGGGTTGCCACTTCCTGCTCCAGGGGATCCTGCCAGACCAGGGATCGAACCCGCATCTCTTGCATCTTCTACACTAGCAGGCGGATTCTTTACTGCTGAGCCACCAGGGAGGCCCTCTTCCATTATAATACCTGTGTTTACTTGTGCGTCTCTCACTCCCCCAGTCCCCCACATCAAATATAGGGTAAACCAGACTATGAGTGTGGTGTTTTTAAAGGGCACAGAGTGCCAAAGAAGAAGCTAAGCCCCTAGATTTAAAAAAAAAAAAAAAGGTAATAAAGTAGAGTTATTGGGAAACCTTGTAAAACAAGAAGGAAAGAGAGAGTCAGGGAGACAAGGGATGAAGAGGAGAGAAAAGGGAAAAACTTGAAATGCTGAGGGCTGGTTTCAATTTATTTTGAAATGAAGGTCAATGAGAACTAATACCATTTCTTTTCTGATCTCTTGTAACTTCCCCACTGGTTGTGTTTTTTGTTATCCTAGTCTTGTACCTACTTGACGGGAGGAAAAAAAAAAAAAGTCCTTTCAAAGATTAAAGAATTTTCCTGTGGCTCTGCTGAGCTGAGAAGCAATTGGAAATTGAATTAGGGGTATAGTGTGTCTGACATCTGGTGAAAGTGAAAGTGAAGTCGCTCAGTTGTATCCGACTCTTTGCAACCCCATGGACTGTAGCCCACCAGGCTCCTCTGTCCATGGGATTTTCCAGGCAAGAGTACTGGAGTGGGTTGCCATTTTCTTCTCCAGAGGATCTTCCTGACCCAGGGATTGAACCCAGGTCTCCCGCGTTGTAGGCAGATGCTTTGGCGTCAGAGCCACCAAGAAATGAAGACATCTGGTGGAGGTACCTAAATGGAACAGCAGGTCATGACCATGGAAAAGGGCAGATTTGATCATCCCAAGACTTTGGGATAAGAAGAAAAGAGTTGTTCTATTTCTCCTTCAATAATATAATGAGTTAATTGACATTTTTTGAGTATTTCCATGTTCCCAAAACTGTTGTAGGCATATGCTATCTTTTCATTTAATTATCACAGAATCCCATGTGATATGTAGTTATTATCCCCATTTTATAGAGAAAGAAACTGAGTCCTAGAGGAATAATTTGCCCACAATTATGTCAGCTTTTTTTTTATAGTATTTTTTTTTCTCTTCTCACCTCTTGTTTTTTCAACCATTTTTTGAAGGAGAAACAGAAATTTACTTACCTTCCTCTTACTCTTTAATCCAATAAAATTTAGCTTTCATCCCTTCCACTTGCCCCCAACAATATACACAAAGGGACCTTTGAGAAGCATCGCCTATGACCTCGACTTCCAACTCTAGTGATCTGTTTTTATTCCTCATCCTGTTTCACTTCTCTGAAGCATTTCATAATGTTGATACTCCTACTTCCTCTAAATGCATGGGAGCCTCTGCCTGGCTTTGCTCCTGTTCCACTGGCCACTTGCTTTCAATGCTTTTTTCACATTTTTGGACAGTTTCTGGCTCTGTCCTTCGCCTCCTCTCTTCTAATTACAAGTGGGTCTCAGTAAGACATAAGAGGTGGGAACAGGAGGACATCAAAATCATCAGGGAGATTTTTTAAACTATTCATTCCCTCTTCCAAGATCCTGGGTGGTCTGATACATCCCACATTCTGTTGGGGAGTGGAGGCAGGGAGATGTATGTCACCCCTATGGAAATGCCAGTGAATTTAACCAAGTAGACATTTGGAAAAAAGAGCTCATCTTTCTCCTTTTTTTTTCCCAAAAGGTTACACCTCCCTCACTCCCACCTCCAAAATAGATACTACCAAGAATCATGTTTGCTTTCCTTTCCCTCAGTTTTAAAAATCTTCTACTTTGTGCATGTTGAAAATAATGAAAAGAGGGAAGTAGAGATGGAGAAGAGAAAGGAGAGCAATGGATGGCCCCGGCAGTGTGTTTCTGCAGAACAACATTAGGGTAAATATATAAAGGGAGCTGTAGCCCTGCAATCCACATCTGTTCATCACAGAGAAGTGGGCTGAGACATGTAATAAAGTTGGATCAGTCCAGGAGGTTCTGGTATGGTGAGGGGCTGGGTTATGCCATCTGTTGAGATGAGAAAGGAGTATTTGAAATTTCAGCCTTCGTGTGTACAAGCGATTCCCTCCCTTAATTCCCTTCACTTAAAAATAATGGTAAATCACCTGCTTGGCTAGTTGTGTGTCAGTGAGCCTAGTTCATTAAATAGTCTTTATGAATAGTAAAACTACTCTTTATTGGGCCATGTAATTTGCTAAGAACTCTATGGGTATTATCTCACTTAATCTACCCAACAACTCCATGAAGAAGATACTATAATTTTATTTCGTTCGCAAAGAAGTCAAGAATCTTGCCAGGCACATTTATTCAGAGAAAACTCTAATTTGAAAAGAGGCATGCACCCCAGTGTTCATAGCAGCACTATTTACAACAGCCAAGACATGGGAACAACTTAAACATCCATTGACATAAGACTGGATAAAGAAAATATGATACATATATATACTCAGCCATAAAAAACAATGAAATAATGCTGCTTGTAATATGGGTGGACCTAGAGATTATCATACTAAAAGAGGTAAGTCTGACAAAGACAAATATTATATCACTTATATGCGGAATCTGAAATATAATACAAATGAATTTATTTACAAAACAGAAACGGACTCACAGACACAGAAAGTAAACTTGTGGTTACCAAAGGTGAGTGGGGTAGGGATGGATGAAACCAGAAGCTTGAGATTAGCAGGTACAAGGTACTATATGTAAAACAGATAAACAACACTGTCTGACTGTACAGCACAGGGAACTAGATTCAGTCTTGTTAATAATCTATAATGGAAAAGAATATGAAATATGTGTGTGTGTGTGTGTGTGTGTGTAACTGAATCTCTTTGCTGTACACCAGAAACAAACACAACATTGTAAATCAACTATATTTTGATTTAAAAAATAAAATAAGAATCTTGCCAGGGAAGAGTAGAGCAAGGATTTGAACCAGGGTCAGTTCAGCCTGTTCACTTAAGCAATGTTATTCCACAGCTACATACTATTACCCAACGTCATTGGTCATCCAGAAAATACAAATGAAACCCAGAGTGAGTTGCTAGTACACACTCATCAGAATGGCTGAAATTAAGACTGGCAACACCAAGTGTTGGAAAGGATGTAGTGCAACTGTAACTCGTAAATTGCTGATGAGCGTATAAAATGCTCTGAGCACTTTGGAAGAAGTTTGGCAGTTTCTAGCAAATTTAAATATACACTTGCCGTTTGACTTAGCAATCTCACTTCCATATGTTTATCCGAGAAAAGTATATGTACACATCAAGGTGGACATATTTAAGAATGTACATAGCGGCTTTTATTTCCAATAGCCCCAAACTGGAAACAGCCTCAGAAGAGATCACAGACCCAGGTAACTGCAATTTCAGCCTGGTAAGACCCTGAGCAGAGAACTCAGTTTAACCCACAAAAACCTTGAGACAATAACCATGTGCTGTTTTAAGTCACTAAGTTGGGGGTTATTTGCGATGCAGCAATAGGAAATAAATATCCCTTCCTCTCTCTCCCTTCCTTCCCTACTCTTCTCAATGCTTCAGTCACTCTGAACTTTTCCTCAGTTTCTTATTGGCTGTGGTTTTGCAAGGAATGTGCACTTTGCCTCTCTATTCTTGTTGAACATCATCCACCCTTCAGCACCCGGGTCAACTAGTCCTTTCCTGGAAGCCTTGACCGATTGTCCCAGGCAGACTTCATTCCTTTCTGTTCTGGACTCCACCACTCCTTGTGAGCTCTCTCTCTCTCTTTCTGTGTCTCCTCCCTGCTTCCTTCTCTCCCCTATCCCCCTCTGTTTCTCTCTCTCTCTCCTATGCGATTTAAATGAGAGCAAGAACTTACATTATTCACATTCATGACACTTAGAACTAGGGCAGTGCTTAGAACATAGAAGCCATTTAGTACATTGTTCTGGGTTAATGCACTTATTATTTCCCATTCAAATGCTTCTAAAGTTTTTTTAGTTTAACAAATATTTATTTTGAGGGCCTCTTATAGCTGCCATGGACAATAAAAAGATTAGGGGGTCGTGTTCCCTGTTTCAAGGAGGAGGCATAAGGTTTGCGCACAAACAGTAATTATAAGAGGCAGAACATGACCTGTGTCACCTAAAGAACTGAATCTGCACTGCGGGGGTCTCACGGAGCGCGAGATGGGGCTCCGCAGGATGAAAGTGTTAGGTTCGCGTGACAGAAGCGAGCACATAGTCCATCTCCCAGCCTCATCTGTGCTTTAGGGAGCAACATTTCCATCATTATGAAACAGGTTGGAACAAGGAAGGGAAAAAAGGCTGCTCTTCTCTCTCAGGTGTAATAGATGGCTGGTGAGTTCCGCTCTCCTCACCATCTGCTGCTCTTCCGCGCAGGCTGGAGCAGGACCGCTGTGAAAAGGCGTAGCGAAAGAGGCAGGTCACAGAGGGAGGGAGGGAGGGGTGTTCGGCAATGTCAGCTTTGCCCTAAGACACTGTGGTCAGCAGGGCCTTGAGAGCGACGTGGAGCCCCAGAGACGTGCAGGATGCAATATGCGGTGCGACTCGAGGGAGCGGGCTCGGCTGCTGCTGGTGTGAAACCCAAGAAAACGTCCCCGCAGCTGCTGATGTCAGCATCGCATCATGCGGCCTGCTTGCATTGTGAGTCAGACACCCACATCCTGTTGCCTTACAATCACATTCATTTTATTCTTTGAATGATGTAGCGAAGAGGATATGTCTTTTTTCATTTTTTCCAATAGTCGTCTTATTTTTTAGCAGAAAGAAGATGCGGGTAAATTCTGCAGAAATCCACCAAATGTGGGCCAGGCTTATTTCCCCCATAAAGCTCCAAAGCCTGTGCCACAGGCCAATTGGTAACTCAACAGGCTTAATCATTTGGTATCACTTAAGCACATTCTTCTTTCAAAACCTCTCCTCTAGTTACTTTGTACCATTCAAATAAACTTGCCAGGAATTACAAAAAAAACATCTGTAGTATTAAAATCCACTTAAACTTTAAATAAATTAAAACATTTTGATCCAGTTGTTTCTCTGAGCTTACAAAATGTTGTGAATATAAAGTTGCCATTATGTTTAACTCAACTCCATGTTTTTGAACCTTAGCCACTGAATTAACTAGGCTCAAACAGTTAGCAGATAATTGGATCAATGTAGGTGCTCATAGTGAGCTCTTTATTTTGAATTGAACTTTTTTAGCTCTGGAGGGGAGGGGAGGATGGAAAAAGAAGTCAAGACTTATTGGAAATAAACCAAGACTGTAATAAAACTTATGCTGTTTTCTCTGGTTTGGGAGTATTTCCTCTGTTCAAACTTCGTTGAATCACTTATGAGCTAAATTTGATAGTACCCCGGTTACCTGGGGTAAGTGTCATAGAGAAAAATCCACCTTGTCAGCCACCTCACTGGGGCACCTTCCAACACTTTCCCCAGTTTCTAATGCACTCATTATAGCAATGATGAAACATGTCTTGGCAAAACATCTCCATGCTCAGAAGTAGAACAGCTCCAATGTTCTTGATTCTATTTTAGACTTGTACTAAAGTTATCTGCCCACCACAGTCTGACTTTTTTAAACCTCATCTGATTTTTTCGGACTTAGTCTGGTCAGCCATACTAATTTCATAGGATAGAGAGATAATATTGCCTTCCAGAGTTGGAGTTAAATATTAGTGACTATACTGTATTGCTGCTGCTGCTGCTGCTGCTGCTAAGTCACTTCAATCGTGTCCAACTCTGTGTGACCCCATAGTCGGCAGCCCACCAGGCTTTCTCGTCCCTGGGACTCGCCAGGCAAAAAACACTGGAGTGGGGTGCCATAGCCTTCTCCGATACTGTGTTAAGCCATACATTTTCAAACACGGTGGTCTCATTTATGTTGGTAGATGCTTCTGAGACTAACATTCATTTTCTCACAAAATGGCACATGAAACACAGCTTATAAAAATATACTCTCATGATTTGGAAGGTATCAAGGAGTCCTTACAAAGGGTTCTACATTTTGCTTCTCTTTCTTCACTAGTTTTAACTTTTGTCAATAAACCATAGACTGACTAAACTAAATTCCAGAGCCTCAAAGATCATTTGTGATGGGACACAGAACAAATAACATAGATATTATGCAAACCAGATAGTCCTTCACTTTTATAAATTAATCTCACACAAAAGAAAATCATCATACTTTATCGTATAGTAACATCCCTTTTGGAAGTAGGTAGATCAACTGATACATGAAAAACCATTTTTTATTTTCTTATGGAGGGATACTTTTTCACTCATCAAACATTTTAGGTTTAGAATTGATTTTTGTATAGCTGAGTTTGTTTTTTATATCCCTCTGAAAGTTAATAAATAAAAATAATAACATTGTGAACTGCAAACTTTATAAATCCACTATGATTTAATAGACATAAGGTCATTATGCTAAAATAGCATTAGATAGCTATTGTACTAAATCAGGTCAACTGTTTAAGAAAAGTAAGTCACCAAAGATTATTCTAATAGCAGGGACTTATTTAGGAATATCATATTTACTTTAAGCTCTTAAAATAAATTAGGATTTATTCAGTTTTCATACTTTAGATTGTTATACTTACTTTCAGAGGCACATAATGTATAAAAGAGGTGTTTATTATATTTGTTTAAAAGATATAGTTAGAAATCAGAACAAATCTGAGTTAAAAACCAGCTCCTCCACTTACCCAATGCAAGTTATTAATTACCATTGAGTCTTAGTATCCTCATCTTAAAAAGATCACCAAATTTGTTTCTTAGAGTTGTTTTTGAAAGGAAAAAAATAACATATTTTTGGATATAGAAGACCTATCATGGCACTTAGCATGTATATGTGCATATATATATATATATATATATACATAGAGAGAGAGATCATATATGTGTTTGCATGTATTTTACATATGTACTAACTGCAGACTAATTTCTGAATATATTCCCAAGATAAACTGGAATGGATTTATTAAATACTAAATAAATAATGGAGCCCATTTTATGCCAGTAAACCAAGGAATAAGAAGTATTGTCAAGCACTGGAGAAAATAAGATTCATTTGCTCTTAGCCACTGTGCCAACACCTTGAGAAAGCTCATGGAGCCTCTTCCTGCCCGCCTGGGTCCCCTGACCTACAAAGACGCACCAGGCAAACATGCTCTGGCTCATCTCTCAGCCAGCTCACCCAAACAAAGAGAGGAAGCATCCTACGTGTGTCAGGGTTCTCTGGAGAAACAGAACCGATAGGACGTGTACAAACAGAGAAGTTTTATTTTAACGAACTGGCTCATGTGATTATGGAAGCTGCAAAACTGAACTCTGCAGGTAGACCAGCAAGCTGGAGACCCAGGGGAAAGCCAAGGTGCAGTTCAAGTCAGAGCCTGTCTGTTAAGGCCTTGAACTGACTGGATGAGGCCCACTTACTTTATGAAAGGCAATCTGCTTTACTCAGTATCTACTGAATCAAATGTTCATCTCATCTCAAAATACAGAAACATCTTCACAGAAAGAGCTACAAAAATGTTTGACCAAATATCTGGAGACTGCAGCCTTGTCAAGCTGACACATAAAATTAACCATCACCCATTCCATGGACATCATCCTTAACAGTTAAGATTACAAGCTTCAGAGCTAGGTAGAAATGTGTACAAACTTTGAATCTTCAGTTTATCAGCTCTGCAAAAATTCTGTGAATTTTCTAAACCTTATCTGTAAAACAGGAACTGAATGCCCACAGCAAAGGATTGTTAGAATTGTTGTAAGAAAAAAGTTAAATCATGATGCAGATGATGTGTTTAGAATTATACCCAGCATACATTAAACATTCAATAATGAGTAGCATCTTTTCCTGGTGAAGACAAAACAAGAAGTTTGGTTAAAAGGAGACAAAACATGAAGATCTTTGGATGATTCTGTCTTACTTGGCTCCTGGACTAATCTCAAATTATAGTTCCTTTTTTTGTTGTTGTAAAAATAAAATAAATAAAACACTCCATTTCATATTTTGTAAAATGCACTTCCCACCCAATCTATCTTCCTGTACTTTTTCCCTCATGTCTGTCTGCTCACTGCTATTCTCTTTTACATATTTTTGTTCCAGAGAATTGCTAGGTGTAGGTCAGTAGATGTCACAGGGATAACAAAGGTAAGGAAAAACTTTCTGCACTTCTCTCCTTGTAAACAGAAAAATTAATCATGCTTTCTTTATCAGTAAGGAGGCCAAACAAGTTAGCACTGCACTTGAACTTATTCCCCCCAAATAAAGTGTTGAGGTGGGAACGTTGATGAATGTATTCAAACAGAAATGTAATTATGTCACTTTCAAAAGCAGATCACTCTCTTCATTTCCTTACAACTAGACCCACCAGTATGCACACAAACACTCAATCACACCAGTGTTACAGAATATCCTAGCAATGGCATGTTTTTACCCAGATGGAGAGTGGCAGTTTCATTTGTGTGCTAGTCCTCAAATTAACTTTGCAACAATCCATTCTCTATCCCACCCTACATCATCAGGAAGGTATGCTGCCACTGCTGCTAAGCCACTTCAGTCGTGTCCGACTCTGTGCGACCCCAGAGACGACAGCCCACCAGGCTCCCCCGTCCCTGGGATTCTCCAGGCAAGAACACTGGAGTGGGTTGCCATTTCCTTCTCCAATGCATGAAAGTGAAAAGTGAAAGTGAAGTCACTCAGTCGTGTCTGACTCTTAGCAACCCCATGGACTGCAGCCTACCAGGCTCCCCCATCCATGGGATTTTCCAGGTAAGAGTACTGTAGTGGGGTGCCATTGCTTTCTCTGAGGAAAGTAGGAGTGACAGTACAAAATGTTTGATCTCAGACTTTTCCCAAGTTTACTATAATTATATATGAATGTGGACATTGCTCCTAGACCAGGTAGTTCAGATGAGAAATTATGATTAGCCTTAATAACATCCATGGGATTTTCCAGGTAAGAGTACTGTAGTGGGGTGCCATTGCTTTCTCTGAGGAAAGTAGGAGTGACAGTACAAAATGTTTGATCTCAGACTTTTCCCAAGTTTACTATAATTATATATGAATGTGGACATTGCTCCTAGACCAGGTAGTTCAGATGAGAAATTATGATTAGCCTTAATAACCAGGTAGTTTAAAATAACAACAGATACTGAGCATTTAGTATGTGCCAGATACTTTTCTAGTAATGAGTGTGTAATTTAATTTTCATAACAATGCTCTGAACAAGGAATTATTATTAGGTTCCTAACACAGATGGGAGGGCTTCCCAGGTGGCACTAGTGGTAAAGAACTCAGCTGCAATGCAGGAGACATAAGGGATGTGGGTTCGATCCGTGGGTCAGGAAGATACCCTGGAGGAGGAAATGGCAACTCACTCTAATATTCTTGCCTGAAGAATCCCATGGAGAGAAGAGCCTGGTAGGCTATGGTCCATGGGGTGCACCACAGATGGGGGTTCCCAGGTGGCTAAGTGGAAAAGAATCCACCTGCCAGTTTCGATCCCTGGGTCAGAAAGATTCCCTGGAGAAGGACATGGCAACCCACTCCAGTATTCTTGCCTGGAAAATCCCATGGATAGTGGAGCTTGGTGGGCTACAGTCTGTGGGGTCACAAAGAGTTGGACACAACTGAGCATTCACGCATGCATAACATAGTTGAGAAAACTGAAGCTTTTAAAGATAAGGCGCTGGACAAGGTCACAACAGTAGTAGGTGCTAGAAACAGGCTTCAAGTCAGGCATTCAGGTTGCAGCAGTCTAGGCACCAACTTCCCCCATCTTCAAGGTTAGGACTTGAAGAACCCACTGGCTCCTTTTGTAGAAGATGACACTGAGGCAAAGCAAATGCAAAGTTCCCTAAAATACTAGACACATACAAGACGTCTGTCCTACCATCGATGTTTTCTTCTCTAAAGGGAGACAGTAGCCAGGAGAGCAATAGGGAATTGCTCACTGCAGTGGAATGCCAGGCCCAGACAGGGAGACTGGAAGCCTATTATGAACATAGCTTTGGGGCTGATGGAGTTAAGAATGTGAAGCATATAGATAAAAGGACAGAGAACCTTAAAGAGGTGAAGACATTTCTCAGTTTCCTTTTTCTCTGCATTATTCTAGAATGGACAGCTGAAACCTGGGAAGTTCTGTTTGAGCTTTGGTGTCAAGCCTGAGCCCAGATCCCTGGTGTATGAGGATCGTGAAGCAAGACTTAATCAACCATTTCCACTCCACGCTTAGATTAAAACATGGGCCTTTTTTCCCCTCCTTTCTGGATATACTGTTTTGAACTCTTCCAACACTTAATTGCCACAATGAGAAATAATGAGAAAATTAATAATAAAACGATGCTTTTAAGATTTTCCTGACAAGTTTGAAAAGCAGATCTAGCTGTAGACGCTGAGCAGTGATGAACTATTGAACCCTGGGGAGTGACTGGTTGATCCTTGGGAACAAGTTACAGTCACTGATAGCTGATGACTTCCAAGGAAGTCATATGGTGACAGTTAAGTATTAGCCTTCAGTTCAAATAATTTATTTTATATTTTGGCCAGTTCACTTGGGAAATTTCGGTACCTTACATGTAAGTCAATAAAGCATAGCTCTCAAAAATTTAGAGAAACATATATCAGTTTTATTTGAAAATTGAAAAGATGGGAATTAGACTAACATAACTCCGGTGGGGGAGGGGAAATAGAAGAAAAAAAATTGAATCACTTATAATGTTAAAAATCCACTCTTTCAATTTTGTTCCAAGTATCACAGTCTGAGGAAGGATAGTTCATTTGTGTTGTGTTATTTATTCATTCAATCTTTAAAATAATTTTAAAGCACTTTCTTTCTCAGTACTATCCCCAGGCATAAGCACAAATCAGAAGAAAATATTAATTAAATTGCATAATAGTCAATACTGTTACAATTTTACAGCTTAAAATTGTACATGAAAATAGCTTTTTAAAAAATGTCACCGTATTAAAAGTTCCCATCTTATGGAGAATTCTGATTTTTAAAAGGTATTTTGCATTGGGCCCTGACGACCAGAACCTGGGTTTAAGTCAAACTGACCCAGGGCTATAATCTTACTTCTTTTGACAGAGAAAAATAAGAGCATGATAATCATGGGGAGAATTTCATCCAGAGCAGCTGAGCTGTATTTATTGCCATCCCAGTGGAGAGTCATTCTGCAAACAGTATTGTTTGCTTCTTTGTAGGCCTGACTCCCTGGGGAAGGAGTTCCACTCACTCACATCTGTATCTCTCTCAAAAAGACAAAGTCCTGTACAATGTAAAGGCTTAATACCAATCAGAGTAACTACCATTTATTATTAATAAGTACCTACTCTGGGTCTGTAGTCCTATTTTCTCCTTTGATCCTCATAACATTTTAGGAATGCATTAGTATCCTCATTGTACAGATGGAGAAACTGAGACCTCAAGAAATTACACATCTTGATTAATTAAATCTTACAGTGATCATGTCTATGGTCATTATTAGTAAAACATGAAATGACTTGATCCTGGAGTGGTGTTATATCATAAAAGCTAGAAGCTCATTATTTCACACAATGGATTCTTATTTCCTGAAACATTAACATCCATCTGTGATTTTGCATGGGCTTCCCAAGTGGGTCAATGGTAAAGAATCCACCTGCCAATGCAGGATATGGGTTCAATCCTTAGGTTAGGAAGATCCTCTGGAGGAGGGCATGGCAACCCACTCCAATATTCTTGTCTGGAAAATCCCATGGACAGAGGAGCCTGGTGGGCTACAATCATGGACTTGCAAAGAATAGTAACATGACTGAGCGGCTGAGCACACAAACACACACATGATTTTGCTGAAAGGTGAAAAACAGCTCTGGCAAACCAACCAGGAATCCTGACAGTTAACCTTACCAATATATATTTGGACAAGTTTCCTAGGAATAGTAAACCACAGAACTGTGCTTTGAAAAGTCCATCCATGATATAAGTAATGACCTGTCTTCCCATTGCAACCTCTGCAGGTATAGGCTGTCACTGTTCACTGTGTCTAGAAGGGAAATCTCACAGTTGAACAGATTTTTGAATCAGAGCAGAACAATAGGCCAGACAGTACAGTGCTGGGGAGGTATTTCCCACAGAAAACTAGACATGTAGGTCACTGTCGAACAAAGGAATCTGTGCCTACAATATAATTTGGTTGTTTAGCGTCCTCGAGCCTCAGACCTCCACGCTTTTCCCTGGAGATCTGTAAAGAGATGGTATATTTCCCTCCACTTTAAAAAAAAAAAAAAAAAAACCTTAATTTGAGCATAAGAATGGGAGTCAAGTGATTCCCAATGAACCACATGCCATTTGGAAACAAAGCCTTTGCCCAGTTTGACATGAAATGCATGACGTGTCACACATGTTTCTTCTCTAATGAAAAGTGCAACACTATCCACCATGGAGAAGGCAATGGCACCCCACTCCAGTACTCTTACCTGGAAAATCCCATGGACGGGGAAGCCTGGTAGGTTGCAGTCCATGGGGTCGAGAAGAGTCGGACACGACTGAGCGACTTCACTTTTCATTTTCATGCATTGGAGAAGGAAATGGCAACCCACTCCAGTGTTTTTGCCTGGAGAATCCCAGGGACGGGGGAGCCTGGTGGGCTGCCGTCTCTAGGGTCGCACAGAGTGGGACATGACTGAAGTGACCTAGCAGCGTCCACTGCGTACTTGGGGCCCTTCCTTTCTTCCTTTCCTTTTCAAGCTTTTGTCTTTTTTGTGTCAAGCCTCTCACTTTGCAGTGTTAATCTCTAAAGTCACTGGGTGCTCATTGTTGGGGTTTTTTTCCATTTAAATAAAGCATTATAAAAGGAAAACATGTTAAAAAAACTAAGATCATTGATATTCAAGTACACACACAGAGCAAATGAAAAAGAATTTAATCAAGCCATGCTGTTTGCTGCAAAGTGTTAGATTGGCTGACAAGAGATTGTTTTATAATTTTACCTTATGCTTTTTATAGATTTTTTTAAAAAGCATCCTTATCTAATTCTAAAGAATGAGCAATTCGACTTTTTTTGGAAAAACATAACTTACACAAATCTGTTCAAAAGGAATAACTATAGTAACATTTAAAGCTTGCTTCCAGAATATACTTTTTAAATAGTTTAAGAATTTTTATTTAATGTCTTATATTTGAATGTATATTTTAATAGCTCAGTTTCTAAAAAAGAAATGTAATATTTAAATCTTCATCAATAGTTGAGAAATTATTCAGAAATACCATAAGTCCTAGAAGTACAAAATGATTTGTACCCTTTCCCAACAAATCCTTTCATAGTGTTTAGCAATATATTTGAAAAAAAAAAAAAAGGGTGATATTAATTGCTTGATAGGGCCTCTCTGAATTCTGAGATTCCCATGCTTTTTTCACTTTAATCAAAGTGAAGTTTACCCTGATACAGCACAGACCTCAGGAACCACTTGACTGTTGCATGGAACAGATGTTTTAGAATTCATATAATGACAGATGGACTTTTATGAAAGCTTCCTAGAATGAGGACTTTGGAGAAACTGGTCATACGTATATTAAAGCTTTTCATTCAGCAGGACAGTATTTACATTTTTGCATTTATTTCATCTGGCAATCGGAGAAGGCAATGGCATCCCACTCCAGTACTCTTGCCTGGAAAATCCCATGGATGGAGGAGCCTGGTAGGCTGTAGTCCATGGAGTCACTAAGAATCAGACGGACTTCACTTTCACTTTTCACTTTCATACATTGGAGAAGGAAATGGCAATCCACTCCAGTGTTCCTGCCTGGAGAATCCCAGGGACGGGGGAGCCAGGTGGGCTGTCATCTATGGGATTGCACAGAGTCGGACATGACTGAAGCAACTCAGCAGCAGTAGTTGCATCTGGCAATCTCATGTTGATTTTTTAAAAAAATCAAATTTCTTTTAACTTGGTTATATATTCTATTTTTCTCAAATTACACTGTTAACATTTGGAATGTTGAGTCATCAGGGCTGAATCTAAGAGTTAACTTTTTTTTTTTTTTTTTTTGAGCTATCATCTCAGATAATAGTCAAACAAAGAAATAGTGTCAATCAGAATCTATCATAAAACAAAGACCTTTGAATAACTGACACTCCAGCCTCTAAATAAGCCACAGACAAATGGGTGACTTCTCCTAGGTTAAAGCCTAGATGACCCCAGAAGGGTATAATTTGGCACATATCTCTTGTGTAAAGAAAATAAGATTCATCCTCTCAGAGTTGAAGACTAATGCCAGCTCATTCCCTCACCAACCCTGCAATCTGTGAACCAATCCCTCCCAAGTGTCCTGGCCTGGATTGTTGATGAAATTGTTGAGAGTTTGAATATTTTTTGTAATCATCTGCTATTGCTAATGTTTACTTAGCCAGTCCCTGGGTATGGGGTATTTTCAGAGGCATGCTGACTCATTCATGTTCTAAAGTACAATTTAGGACATTGCGCCCATAATCTAAATGCCACCTGGGTCTGTGCTTAGGCAAGCTGCATCCCCAGTTCTCATCTTTGATTTTACTGAACCAGAGGAAGGTCAAGACATGGTCTTTACAATAGAAAGGTCTGTGCTCAGACTTGTTTGAGAATTGGAATTCAAAATTTTCCAAATTTTACCTAACTTTAATTCCTATTATCCAGTGGACTCAACACAGTATTCCCTGATTTTACTTAGTTCCAAGAAGCAAATGCTTAACAGTGTGCTCTTGGAATTGTGTGTGTCTATAGAAGGAACTATCGCTAAGAGTCAGACACGACTGAACGACTTCACTTTCACTTTTCACTTTCATGCATTGGAGAAGGAAGTGGCAACCCACTCCAGTGTTCTTGCCTGGAGAATCCCAGGGACGGGGGAGCCTGGCAGGCTGCTATCCATGGGGTCACGCAGAGTAGGACACGACTGAAGCGACTTAGCAGCAGCAACAGTTGCCAAAGGAAATTTGCTACTTGTAGCAAATTTTTCTCTAGTCGTACAGGAGCTAATGTTAAAATCTTCATGTATGGTACCAGTGTCCTTACATTTTGCCTTTTATCAGTCTAGCGAGTGGGCTGTAGATTTGTTTCCTGGTTTCTAGAGTTTTTGCCAAAAAATTTTATAAATATGTGTTTAGTCGTGTTTGCATAATATCTGAGGTGCAGAAAATCAGCTACAAAGGAGACAGAACCTTGTTTTGTGCTCTCAAGAGTCTTACGTGTGTGTTCTACTTTAGATCTACTACATACATGCTAAAGAGTAAAACATTCCGTATTGGAATATTCATTCATGATGCTACATTTCAGAGAAGTTACAGTGAAATGCTTTCAGCTAAAAGTATTTATGGTACATTTTACAGGATGGCATAATATTCTAAATATATATTTATAGATAAACTCATAAAACTCCTAGACTCCAGGCTTCGTTAAACTGTTAAAGTATGAAATATATAATCTCAAAATGGCAGAAATCAAATTGCCAAGAGATTCTGTAATTCATTGTTCAGAAGGAAATAGCACTTTCATTATTAAATGCTTACAAACATAAGCCATACATCAATTGTTTCTTATGCATTAAAGTATATAAACCAAAATAAATTGCTTTGAAGACTATTACATTTATTTGTCAATCAAAGAGTATTTAGATTTTGGCCTAGAAATTAGAAAATATAAAACAAACTTAGGAGATGTAAGTGGGAAATTTAAATTTAAAAACCTTCAATAAATGACCATATTTAATTCTTCTTTTTATTGAAAGTATTTTGGGTTGAATAAAAGAAACTGAAAATTCACTTAGATATCCTCCAAGTATTAAAAATAAATAAATAAATAATAAAATAAAAATAAGTGTTAGTCACTTAGTTCAGTTCAGTCGTTCACACTTGTCTGACACTTTGCAACCCCATGGACTGCAGCCGCCTTCCCTGTCCTTCACCAACTTCTGGAGCTTGCTCAAACTCATGTCCATTGAGTTGGTGATGCCATCCAATCATCTCATCCTCTGTCTTCCTCTTCTCCTCCCACCTTCAATATTTCTCAGCATCAGGGTCTTTTCTAATGAGTCAGTTCTTCACATCAGGTGGCCAAAGTTTTGGAGCTTCAGCTTCAGCATCAGTCCTTCCAATGAATATTCAGGACTGATTTCCTTTAAGAATGACTTGTTGGATCTGCTTGCAGTCCAAGGGACCCTCAAGAGTCTTCTCCAACACCA
>SJYX01004370.1:284693-295260 GCA_006410675.1 Oreotragus oreotragus
CTTCCAAGGAGTAAGCGTCTTTTAATTTCATGGCTGCAGTCACCATCTGCAGTGATTTTGGAGCCCAGAAAAATAAAATCTGACACTATTTCCACTGTTTCCCCATGTATTTCCCATGAAGTGATGGGGCCAGATGCCATGATCTTCGTTTTCTGAATGTTGAGCTTTAAGCCAACTTTTTCACTCTCTTCTTTCACTTTCATCAAGAGCCTTTTTAGTTTGTCTTCACTTTCTGCCATAAGGGTGGTGTCATATGCATGTCTGAGGTTATTGATATTTCTCCCGGCAATCTTGATTCCAGCTTGTGTTTCTTCCAGTCCAGCATTTCTCATGATATACTCTGCATATAAGTTAAATAAGCAGAGTGACAATATATAGCCTTGACATACTCCTTTTCCTATTTGGAATCAGTCTGTTGTTCCATGTCCAGTTCTAACTGTTGCTTCCTGACCTACATACAGGTTTCTCAGGAGGCAGGTCAGGTGGTCTGGTATTCCCATCTCTTTCAGAATTTTCCACAGTTTATTGTGATCCACACAGTCAAAGGCTTTGGCATAGTCAATGAAGCAGAAATAGATGTTTTTCTGGAACTCTCTTGCTTTTTCCATGATCCAACGGATGTTGGCAATTTGATCTCTGGTTCCTCTGCCTTTTCTAAAGCCACTTGAACATCTGAAAGTTCACGATTCATGTACGGTTGAAGCCTAGTTTGGAGAATTTTGAGCATTACTGTGCTAGTGTGTGAAATGAGTGCAATTGTGTGGTAGTTTGAACATTTTCGGCATTGCTTTTCTTTGGGTTTGGAATGAAAACTGACCTTTTCCAGTCCTGTGACCACTGCTGTGTTTTCCAAATTTGCTGACATTCTGAGTGCAGCACTTTAAATGCATCATATTTTAGGATTTGAAATAGCTTAACTGGAATTCCATCACCTCCGCTAGCTTTTTCATAGTGATGCTTCCTAAGGCCCACTTGATTTCACACTCCAAGATGTCTGTCTCCAGGTAAATGATCATACCATCATGGTTGTCTGGGTCATTAAGATCTTTTTTGTATAGTTCTTCTGTGTATTCTTGATACCTCTTCTTAATATTGTCTGCTTCTGTTGGGTCCATGCCATTTCTGTCCTTAATTGTGCCCATCTCTGCATGAAATATTCCCTTGGCATCTCTAATTTTCTTGAAGAGATCACTAGTGTTTCCCTCAATCATGTCCAGCTTTTAGAGATCCCATGGACTGTAGCCACCAGGCTTCTCTGTCCGTGGAATTCTCCAGGCAAGAATACTGGAACGGGTAACCATTCCCTTCTCCAGGGGATCTTCCTGACCCAGGGATCGTACCCAGCTCTCCTATACTGCAAGCAGATTCTTTACTATCTGAACCACCAAGGAAGGTGAATATCACCGTACTGTCTGGGATAATTTGCTATCATTTGGGGTTGACTTGACAGAGTGGTTTACACAGCAACTCAAAAAATAAAATGCAAAGCAAAATTTAAGTGTCTGAAATTATTACTGTCTCCATATGTGAGAATAAAGCTTCCTCAGTCTTTAACTTTTCCAGATTGCAGATGTCACTTGCCATGGAGATTTTGGCCAAAGGATGGGAGATTACAAAACAATATAGTGGGTGAGTCATGAGAAACGAAGCCAAGAGCTTATCCTTTTCTGAATATTCTTTTACTGTGAAAGCAGAGAAAGGAAATCTGTACATTGAAAAGCCTTAATCAGCAAAGAAAGGAATATATGTTAAGGTTCCATTTTCCAGACAAGATTGCTTTGTGTAACTATCAAATCCAGTAACACAGACACAGATATCTCTATGAGTTAATGTGAAAGCAAGCCCTATCATGCTAAGTAGTACAATGTCTTCCTTTTCAGAATTACTTTATAAGAGAAGGTGAAGACAGGTAGTTTCTCCTTCCTGTGACTGATACCCAGTCTGAATTGCTTTGGAAGGACCACGGAGCAATGTTAATAATAATTCAAATTTCAACAAATATCCCCTACCTTACAGAATGATTGCTTCTGTTTTATAGCTTTTAATTCCAGAAACCCCATGGGATAGTTTGGGTAGGTGTTGCTGTCATCCCTAAAAAAAAGAACCAGAAGTTTGAAGGGCTAAGTAACTTACCCAAGTTCACATGCCACAGCCATCACTTGGGACTCTGTTCCTGGATCTAAGCCTTCTAAGCTTCCAATGAGCTTCTGCATAAAGGATGAATTCCCTCCCCTCATATATACAACCCAACTTTAGAAAGTTTCTAAAAAATATATTTGTAATATATAAATTGTACTAGAAAATTCCTGTATTTTTAAGTTATTTTCCTCTCAAAAAGCTTATCCATCTTTTACAATACCCCCAAGAATTATTGTCAAGTTTGTTCTCAAGTGGGCAATTTATGAAGAGGTATATTAACAAAGTCCATGGGATTTTCCTGGCAATAGTACTGGAGTGGATTGCCATTTCCTTCTCCAGGGGATCTTCCCAACCCAGGGATTGAATCCGGGTCTCCCACATTGTAGATAGAAGCTTTACCGTCTGAGCCACCAGGCAAGTCCATATTAACAAAACAAAATGAAGCTTATGTCTTCTGTCTGTTTTCATTCAAACATTCAAGAATANTACTGGAGTGGATTGCCATTTCCTTCTCCAGGGGATCTTCCCAACCCAGGGATTGAATCCGGGTCTCCCACATTGTAGATAGAAGCTTTACCGTCTGAGCCACCAGGCAAGTCCATATTAACAAAACAAAATGAAGCTTATGTCTTCTGTCTGTTTTCATTCAAACATTCAAGAATAAGAGTGATATAAATCCCTGTATGGAAATAATGAGAGCAGATGCTGCAAATCTGCTCTGTCCAAAACAGTATCCATTAACCTTGTGTGGTTATTAAAACAAATTAATTTTAATAAGTTAAAAGACATAAAAACAGCAGTCCCTCCATCACACTAACTATATTGCAAGGATTTTGTAGCCACAAGGGGCTAGTGGCTACTGTTTTGCACACCACAAATATAGAACATTTCTCTCATTGCAAAAAGTCTGGTGGGACAGTGTTGGTCTAAATTCTAGCTACAACGAGTATCAGCCTACTCAAGCAACTCTAACTCAGTGATGCTGTCTTCTAAACTGAATAATATCAAAAGGGTGTGTGTGTATATATAAAATGAACCATTCTATTCTCCCAAACAACACTAGGAAAACCAGCAAGTCAGAAATAAATATGGGCTTTTTATGTGGCTTCCCTTTATGTGGGAAGAGACTAAAATCTTTCTCTTGCTATCAATCAGTTCATTTCAGTCACTCAGTCATGTCTGACTTTTTGCGACCCCATGGACTGCAGCGTACTAAGCCTCTCTGTCCATCCTAACTCCCGGAGTTTACTCAGACTCATGTCCATCGAGTTGGTGATGCCATCCAACCATCTAACCTCTGTCATCCCCTTCTCCTCCCACCTTCAGTCTTTCCCAGCATCAGGGTTTTTCTCAAATGAGTTAGTTCTTCACATCAGGTGGCCAAAGTATTGGAGTTTCAGCTTTAGTATCNCTCCTTGCAACCCCATGGACTATAGCACAATAGGCTTCCCCGTCCTTCACTGTCTCCCAAAGTTTGCTCAAACTCATGTCCACTGAGTCGGTAAAGCCATCCAACCATCTCATCCTCTGTCACCCCCTTCTCCTGACTTACAATCTTTCCCAGCATCAAGGTCTTTTCCAATGAGCCAGCTCTTCATATCAAGTGGCCAAAGTATTGGAGGTTCAGGTTCAGCATCAGTCCTTCCAACAGATATTCAGAACTGATTTCCTTTAGGACGGACAGGTAGGATCTCCTTGCTGTCTAAGGGACTCTCAAGAGTCTTTTCCAGCAGTTCACAAGCATCAATTCTTCAGTGCTCAGCCTTTTTTATAGTCCAACTCTCATATCCATACATGACTACTAGAAAAACCAGTTTTGAATGCACAGACATTTGCCAGCAAAGTGATGTTTCTACTTTTTAATACACTGTCTAGGTTTGTCATAGCTTTTCTTCCAAGAAGGAAGCTTCCGTCTTTTAATTTCATGGCTGCAGTCACTGTCCACAGTGATTTTGGAGCCCAAGTCTGTCACTGTTTTCATTGTTTCCCCATCTATTTGCTATGAAGTGATGGGACCGGATGCCATAATCTTCATTTTTCAAAGGTTCAGTTTTAANGTCTAGGTTTGTCATAGCTTTTCTTCCAAGAAGGAAGCTTCCGTCTTTTAATTTCATGGCTGCAGTCACTGTCCACAGTGATTTTGGAGCCCAAGTCTGTCACTGTTTTCATTGTTTCCCCAT
Source organism: Oreotragus oreotragus (assembly GCA_006410675.1). Taxonomy (NCBI): domain Eukaryota; kingdom Metazoa; phylum Chordata; class Mammalia; order Artiodactyla; family Bovidae; genus Oreotragus; species Oreotragus oreotragus. Next base: position 289,013 of record SJYX01004370.1, read on the forward strand.
CTATTTGCTATGAAGTGATGGGACCGGATGCCATAATCTTCATTTTTCAAAGGTTCAGTTTTAAGCCAGCTTTCTTTCAGTCTCCTTTTGCCTTAATCAAGAGGGTCTTTAGTTCCTCTTTGATTTCTGCCATTAGTGTAGTGTCATTGATATTTCTCCCAGCAATCTAGATTCCAGCTTGTGATTCATTCCGCCTGGGATTTCGCATGATTACTCTGCATAAAAGTTAAATAAGCAGGGTGACAATATACAGCCTTGAAGTACTCCTTTCCCAATTTGGAACCAGTCTGTTTTTTCCATGTTTGGTTCTAGCTGTTGCTTCTTGACCTGCATAGAGAGACAGTTAAACAGTGCCTTGGACCTCAAAGAGATCAAAGTCTGATGGAAGAGACAGGCACATAGCTGATTATCTCTAAGACAATGTTCTTAGGGCCATCAGATAAAGTATGGATAAAATGTCATGGAATTGCAGAGGAGAAATGATTATTTCTGCTTGGAGATTCAAGCAGGTCACACGAAAGAGAAAATCTATGAGCTTGACTTAACAGGAAGAGTAGCAGCTTTGGGGGCAGACAGAGTGGGAAGGATCAGGGCGTTCCCGGCAGAAGGGACACAAGGACCAGTGTGTTTGAGGAGCAAGCCAGAGAGTCGCTGTGGCTGGGCAGTGGGAGGTGGGGGCACAAGTGGCTTTTCCGCAGGTAGACCATCAGCCGGCCTCTGTCCTTCAGTCTGTGCCCCAGTTGTCCTGACATCAGTCTGTGTTGCCTCTGGTGACTTAGTAACTAAGCGGAGTAAAGCTAGCTTTCTCTGCGGCTGTGTGAATGCAAGTGTAGAGCGGTGAGGACAGCTGAGCCGTGCGTTTTGCCCAGAGGGGTGTGAATAATCACTTCGGTTTCAGCCAGGAGTGCAGAGCACAGAAGGTAATACTAGAGAGGAGTGTGTAAGTGCGGGAATAGGAGCAAAAGTGCTCTGTAAACTGTAAAGTGCGGGCCACGTGCTCATTGTTATTTTTACACGGTTCATTCTGTCTCTGGAATGCACGAACCCATTAGATCAACATTTAAGACTTTCTTGTAGAAGGCTACCATATGCTGGCCAGGCTGCTGGAAGCAATAGAAGCATTTTTTCATAGAAAGAAATGGCTGGAAGCCCACAGTTTTTATTGATTTACATTTGCAAGCCATAACTTCTTATCTCTTTTACGCTCCCAATATCATGATGTCCGTTTGTGTAATATATTAGTCTGGTCAGAATTGATGCCAAGTCCTAAATAACTGGAGAGGGAGTGCTGATTCGTGTTGAAAAGTCAGTTGGGAATCTGGGTTACCAGGCTTTTCTTCTCTTCACTGTCCGTATGGAGATAGAGAGGCCAGCTTTGCTTCTCTGTGGGGTCCCAAGGATGAATCATTTATGCCATCAAAGTTCTTTGCCATCCTCGGATACTACATAAATGCGAAGTATAATCATTATGAATTATAAGAGAAGCAGACGGAGGTTTTAAATTAAATAGCACCATTGTGTTATTTTTCATCAGGATTCAGAGCAGCCGACCTTCCCAGCAGAAGTAACTTAGATAATTTGATTCTCTCACTTAACCAGGACTGATCACTGCAGGGAGAGAAATTAATTTCTTGAAAAACAGCTGCGGGTTTTCCTCCCTACCAGCCCGTCTCTTGGATTTCAGATGCAGCCATAATGAAACTGGGGTGAAATTTCCACTGGGTGGCTTGTTATTTCAACAGGGACCTCATACCATGGTTCTCCAGTTTTTGGTTTACTTGGAAAGAAACAGGACACCTGAGTGTCTTCTGGGGGATGGCCATCGTGGTCACGTCTGCCCAGATCAGCCTGAATGTGTGATGGGACTAAGTATGCACGAACCAAATGATTTGGAGTTTCAGTGAAATGAGACTCAGTCTAGCTGATTATTTGTCTGAATGCAATCCTTCCAAATAACCCTGGTGTGGGATAGGGTTGGCAGTTGGCAAGATCTATTATTGGATCCCTTGCCAGAGAAATTGACAGGAAGGTGACGTGTGAGCTGAGCTAAACCTTTACAGTTCTGTTGACAGATTCTTCAGAATGTAGCAGAATGACAGTTTGGTGTCATAGAGTTGGTCATAGACTGTCAGCCTGGAGAAGAAGCAAGAGAGAGAAGCTAGGACAGGGAGAAGGCTGTGTAGACCTAGGGAAGCTTGGTCACTGATATTTACAGAATGCAACTCCCCCTGCCAGTGACACCCCACTGTTTGCTCAACCTTGGGTTCTGCCACTCAAAGCTGTGTGATCTCAGGGAAGTCATTTAACTCCTCTGAGACTCAGTTTTTTCATCCATCCAATAAAGACATTGGAATAGATGATTTTGAAGATTCTCTTTGTTTTTGGAATCGTCAAATACAATCAAGAGTTCCCATATGCAAGAAGGGAGGGGTATCTAAGTTATAAATTACTCCAAAGCATCTGTGCTGGGGGACATCAGGCAGTCTCAGTCTAGGATCCTCCTATATTAAAGTAAGGCCTCCAAGGAATTCCCTGGTGGTTCAGTGGTTGGGTGCAATGCCTGGTAATGCAGGGGACATGAGTTGGATCCCTGCCTGGGACGATCCCACGTCTGGGACGATCCCACATGCCACGGGGCAATTAAGCCCATGCACACCCTACAGCCTGCGCACCGCGACAAGAGAAGCCCCCGCAATGAGAAGCCAGCACAGTGCAACTAGAGAGTGGCTTGCGTGCAGCAACCAAGATCCAGAGCAGCCGAAAATTAATTAATTAATTTTAAAAAAAATTAGACCTCCTTGCACTTTCCCCTGATGCTCCTCCATCTTGATTCTTAGAATCTAGCTCTCCAAGTATTCAGCTAGAACTCAGATTTTTAGTTTTTAAGATTTTCGTGACGGGGACCATTTTTTAAGTCTTTATCAAATGTGTTACAATATTGCTTCTGTTTTATGATTTGGTGTTTTGGCCTCAAGGCATGTAGGCTCTTAGCTTCTCTCCCAGGAAATGAGCCTGTGGCCCCTGCCCTGGAAGGCAAAGTCCTAGCCACTGGACTGCCAGGGAAGTTCTAGAGCTCAGTGGTTCTTAAACTGGGAGAGTCTGAAAAGCAGAGTGGAAAACAGCATATGTGGATGGGTGAATGGGACACTTCCCCCAAACTTCAAAATTCATGTGTATCTCTACTGCGAGCTTTGGAGAGACATGTCGGGCAGGCAGCGTGTTAAGGAAATGGCACTATCACCTGTAGGCTTGGGGAACAATCACACAAAAACAGTTGAACGTTATGGTTAATAAACGCCTGTCCCTTCAATTTGCATCCAGTCACTCTGCTCCAGTACTGAGCATGGTCCTAATATGGCTTCTTTCACACCCTGAAGATCGCCTTGAAGTTACTGGTCCTGGAGGTGAGTCTATTTCAGTGTATTTCAATGACAGTTTATGGACAGAGGAAAGGACAGGGTGTGGGGCAGAGAAGACTAGCTTTTCCAGCAACATTTGTGTTTCCTCTCCTACAGCGTGCAGTTGTTGCTGGGATGTGACTTCCAGAAACAGCCACGTGGCTCGCCTGGGTGTCTGGGTGTGGCCACGGGGTGAGTAGGATGAACACGATGTGAACAAAGCAGGCTGGCAGTACTTAAGAATTACCAACATGAACTTACCATACAGCAGAGGGAACTCTGCTCAGTATTCTGTAACAAGCTAAATGGGGAAAGAATTTCAAAAAGAATCGTGTGTATAACTGCATGTGTATAATGCATGTGTATAACTGACTCCCTTTACTGTATACCTAAAACTAACACAAGGTCGTAAATCGCCATGTGAGAGTGAAACTGTTAGTTGCTCAGTCATGTCCGATGCTTTTCGACCCCATGGACTGTAGCCCGTTGGGCTCCTCTGTCCATGGGATTCTCCAGGCAAGAATACTGGAGTGGGTTGCCCTTCCCTTCTCCAGGGGATCTTCCCGAGCCAGGGATTGAACCTGGGTCTCCTGCATTGCAGGCAGATTCTTTACTGTCTGAGCCACCAGGGAAGCCCCACTTCGATATATATATAAAAAAGAAACACATACCTTCTCTAATGCTCTCTGTCCTTTACTGTCAGTGGGCTAAGGATGATGAAAAGAACTTAGGTGTTGGAAGGAACTTGGGGGTTGGAAGTAAAAGGAGCTTGTGTCCCTGACTCACTGCACTGAGGAAAGCCACTGGCCAATGAGGACCATCTGTCAAACATAAACTTTTTTTTACTAAACAATAAAAAGACATTATTTTTGTTGCAACATCCAGCAGGGCCCTAACTCATCCACAATGTGATCTGCTCCCAGTTTTTAGAAGATGGGAGATTGTGTCCCCCCCACAACCCTTGTTAACTTAAAAAGAAGTGACCCCCCCAAATAGCTTTAACTTTTCTTCCAATTTTGTTTTGCTGCGCCAGTCTGTTCTGTTTCCTCTTGAGGGAGGTGTTAATAGCTAGGGGGATAAGACTGTAAACTCCATGGGAAGAGGGACCTTGTCTTCCTGGTGTATGACCATACTCCCACCAAGCCAACACATCATAGTTATTCAGTAAGTATTTGTGGAATGAATGAGATATAGAAGTCCCAACTGTGTTTGACATATAGACACCTCATGGTTTGGTCTCACTATCTCTTTCCAGCGACCGCTGTTGATCCTTTCCCAGGCAGACCGCTCAGCTCAGAGGAGCTGGCAGTGGAGGCTGAAACCTTGGCCTGTGGTGCTGACCTGTCTGGGTCCACCTCCCAGGCTCTCCCTCCATATGTGTGACTTGGGGCAAGTTGTTGATCAATTTGTGCCTCCTCTTCACCTCTATAAGATGGGGGTGATCATAGACCCTGTCTCACTGGGTTGCAGTGAGTCTGAAATGGGTAATACAGGCATGACTCTTAGAACTGTGCCTTGTGAATAATAAGCCTTGATCCATGCTTTCCTTTCCTATCGTTATGTCTCGGCGTATGCCCTTCCTTGATAGTCCATTTCACTTGTGAATGTGATGGGATCAGCGGATGGCCAGTTAGACATGAATTCTGGGCGTGTCTATGGGGGTATTTCCAGAAGAGTGTGGGACTGAATCGGTGGACAGAGTAAAGCACGTGGCCCTCCCCACGTCGGTGGGGGCCACGCAGTCCACTGCGGGTGTGAATAGACAGGAAGTTGGAGGAAGGGTGAGTAAGGCTTTGGCATAGTCAATAAAGCAGAAATACATGTTTTTCTGGAACTCTCTTGCTTTTTCGATGATGCAGTGGATGTTGGCAATGTTGGTTCCTCTGCTTTTTCTAAATCCAGCTTGAACATCTGTTAATAGCAGTCAATCCTTAAGACCATTTCAGTGATACACTATATATGTGTGTGTACACACACACACTCATTTTTACATTAACAGCTTGTGTGATAGAACACCCTGATGCTGAACAGAGAATCTCCAATTTCTGAGGTTTTATGGAGAGGGAGAACAAATCAGAGGCATTAGCCTTCGGAGATGGGTTGTTTGGGGCATGTACCAGGGAGAAAGATCCTTCTCATGAGAAAGGCTCAGGAAAAAAAGCCAGCATAGTACAAGGAGCATCCAGGGAATATGTTCCATCACCTCTACCTGGGGTTTCTCTCCAAGGAACCAGATGGTTGCCTTGGCTGGAAGAGTGAAAATAGGCAGAAAGATGAAAACCTCCATAGAAAACACTGAATACTGTTGTTACTGAACTGTCTGTCACAGATGGCCAGGCATTCCTGAACTTTTAAAGTAGGTTAATCTGAAGAGGCAGTAGTTTGGGGAACAGGAAAGCAGTTCAGGCCAGAATGTTCCATCTGCCACTTTGTATCTCCCTGGCTTTGGCCACATTTAACCTCTCTGAGCCTTAGTTTCAGATCTTATTTGTTCTACTGAAGGCTAGCCTCATTAAACAAAACAAAAAAAAAACATGATATAACAGAAGGGAAGGAATACAAAGAGCTCACACAATTAGATAATCATCGTATCATTCCATGAATGTGATAACCAGCTTAGGCACAGTCTCAAAAGGCTTTGTGGTAGAGGAAGTGGTATCTGGGCTAAGTTATTAAGGATGAACCATGGTTGAAGAAGGAATAGGTAGCTCATGGAGGAAAGAGGGTGAGCACAGAATGGACAAACGTGTATACAAAAAAAAAAAAAATTCCTTCTCTGGTATGAAAAAAGAGAGCTAATTATAAAGTAGGAAAACACTTCATGCCTGAACATGTGAAGAATTAAAGAAA
>SJYX01004370.1:300280-312201 GCA_006410675.1 Oreotragus oreotragus
TTATTAAAGTTTTCTTTTTTTTTTTTTTTTTTACAGTTCTTCTGTGTATTCCTGCCACCTCTTTTTGATTTCTTCTGCCTCTGGCCCACACCATTTCTGTCCTTAATTGTGCCCATCTTTGCATGAAATGTTCCCCTTGTATCTCTAATTTTCTCAGTTTTGTGTAACTTAGTGAAATTATGAGCCATGCTGTGCAGGGCCACCCAAGACAGACAGTTCAGGGTGGAAAGTTCTGACAAAGCATGGTCCACCGGAGAAGGGAATGGAAAAACATTTCAGCATTTGTGCCTTGAGAATCCCATGAACAGTATGAAAAAGCAAGAAGATATGACACTGAAAGATGAACCTGCCAGGTCAATAGGTATTCAATATGCTACTGGAAAAGAGTGGGGAAATAACTACAGAAGGAATAAAGAGACTGAGCCACAGAGGAAACATCAGCCAACAGTGGATGTGTCTGGTGGTGAAAGTAAAGTCTAATGCTGTAAGGAACATATTCCATAGGAACCTGGAATGTTAGGTCTATGAATCAAGATAAACTGGACATGGTCAAGAGGAGATGGCAAGAGTGAACATCGACATTTTAGAAATCAGTGAACTAAAATGGACGGGAATGGGTAAATTTAATTCAGATGACCATTTTATCTTCTACTGTGGGCATAATCCCTTAGAAGAAATGGGGTAGCCCTCATAATCAACAAAAGAATCTGAAATGCAGTACTTGGATGCAATCTCAAAAACAACAGAATGATCTCGGTTCATTTTCAAGGCAAACCATTCAGTATCACAGTAATCAGTCTATGCCCCAATCACTAATGATGAATAAAGTGAAGTTGAATGGTTCTATGAAAACCTACAAGACCTTCTAGAACTAACACCAAAAAATGGTTTCCTTTTTATTATCGGAGACTGGAATGCAAAAGTAGGAAGTCAAGAGATACCTGGAATAACAGGCAAGCTTGGTCTTGGAGTACAAAACGAGGTAGGGCAAAGGCTAGCAGAGTTTTGCCAAGAGAATGCATTGGTCATAACAAATATGCTTCCAACAACACAAGAGACTACTCTACACATGGACATCACCAGATGGTCAATACTAAAATCAGATTGATTATGTTCTTTGTAACCAAAGATGTGGAGAAGTAATATACAGTCAGCAAAAACAAGACCAGGAGCTGGCTGTGGCTCAGATTATGAACTCCTTATTACCAAATTCAGACTTAAATTGAAGAAAGTAGGGAAAACCACTAGGCCATTCAGGTATGACCTAAATCAAATCCCTTATCACTGTACAGTGGAAGTGACCAATAGATTCAAGGGATTAGATCTGGTAGACAGAATGCCAGAAGAACTATGGATAAAGGTNAGACTTAAATTGAAGAAAGTAGGGAAAACCACTAGGCCATTCAGGTATGACCTAAATCAAATCCCTTATCACTGTACAGTGGAAGTGACCAATAGATTCAAGGGATTAGATCTGGTAGACAGAATGCCAGAAGAACTATGGATAAAGGTTTGTAACACTGTACAGGAGGTGGTGATCAAAACCATCCCCAAGAAAAAGAAATGCAAAAAGACAAAATGGCTGTCTGGGGAGGCCTTACAAATACCTGAAAAAAGAAGAGATGTGGAAGCAAAGGAGAAAAGGAAAGTCATGCATATCTGAATACATAATTCCAAAGACTAGCAAGGAAAGATAAGAAAGCCTTCTTAAGTGAACATTTTGATTATTCTCAAAATATTACTCTTATATTTGCATATCCTCTCAACTATTTTAAATCATCTCCACCTATAATAATACCTAGTACAATGTAATTTCTATATAAATAGTTGCAAACACAATGCAAATAGCATGGTAAATAATTGCTAGTATGAAACAAATCCAATGTTTGTTTTTGGAGCTTTCTGAATTTTTTTTCTAATGTCTTTGGTATGCAGTTGGTTGAATCTAGAGATGCAGAACCCATAGATGTAGAGGGCAGGGTATAAAGTTTAATTGCAACACAGCCATACTCATTGGCAAACCACCACCACCAAGATAAAGCAGAGACATACATGGGAATCCGTTTGCTCAGTATCTGCCACATTTGAGTTCATCTGACAAACATTCGTGAAGCACTTCCAGGGTGGGAGGCCCTGAGGGTACAACAGGGAACAGAACCCATAGAGTTGATGCGTCACAAAGCTCACAATTTTCTGAGGCTTTATGGCCCCACTTTTTCTTCTTCTATGTTTGTTAAAGGATACAGACAAGTATTATGACTCAGTAATAGGCATGGAAAAGGGTACCAACTGGAGTTATCAAATTAAATATAGGCTGCCCAGTTAAACTCAACAAATATGTACTAAGCTGAAACGGCTACTATGAATGAAGCCAAGGGCTGTAATGTGAGCCTCTTTTCTCACTGGGCATCAGGAGAGGGCCAAAATTCAGTGCACTTAGGATGTCTTTACCCCATTATCAAGGAGACAGAGGGTAGTGATAGAGAGAGGTGATTGATGGATTGTAGGGCTTCCTGATAGCTCGGTTGGTAAAGAATCTGCCCGCAATGCAGGAGAGCCTGACTTGATTCCTGGGTCAGGAAGATCCTCTGGAGCAGGGATAAGCTACCAACTCCAGTATTCTTGGGCCTCCTTTGTGGTTCAGCTGGTAAAGAATCTGCCTGCAATGCAGGAGACCTGGGTTTGATCCACAAGGACAGAGCCAGTAGATGTGTGTGTCAAGCTATTTTTAAAATGATGCTAACAAATATTCCATTTTAAAAAGTACTAGTAAAAAGAGGAAATAAGAGGAAGAGAGAACTCTTTCCTCCTTTCTGGCAGGAGGGAGAAAAGAGAAACTTGTATACAGTGCATAGAGAAAAAAGCCCAGTTGAATAATTCATGAGTGTTGAGAAATGTGAGGAGTGCTCATGTGTGCAAGTATATGTCTCATACTGAAAACACTTGGCTTAACAAATCTGGGATCTTAGTCTTGTGATAACAAGAAAAAAGAACAGAGGGGAGAAAATCTCATGGTGGCTGAACTTGTCACATATGTTTAAAACCTAGACCCAGAGTGTTCAGATGGGCAGAATGGAAGCCCTCCTAGCAGCGTGACTTTGAGTCTTGCACAGCCAGTCCCTAGAGATAGAGAGCACACAAAAGGTCATGTGGTATTTATGAATGTATCTCATCAAACTAGTATTTATGTTTACAGGTATCAGTGGATAATTTAACTTACACACAGAGATAATATATAAAACCAAACACAGAAACAGAGTTTGTCGTGGGCATTTTAAAAATCGAACCTAGACTATATTAGCTAAACCTTAAGCAGTCCCTAAATTTAAACCCTAAGTAAGAAGTGTCTTGTTTCCAGGTCATCCCTGAAGGATTTTCATCAGGCCTTCAGTTTGCCACAGTAGCAGATTGTAGATTTCTCCTCCCAAGCATTTCCCAAGAAAGACTTTCTGATTCGTCACACATGTTCCCATTCATTGGTCCAGTGCCCTGGCAGAACCAGAGATTCTGAACTTGTCCGGAAAAGGTTTCATAATTCATCGTGCATACCACTCAGCTTGGCTCCAAGAGCAGTGGCCTGTTCCAAGTGCATGCTCTCAGACATTCACGGTTGACTAAAGGGACCAGATTTTTGATAAACTAATGTAGGACAAAGGGAAAGAGCCTGATTGCATAGAGCCTGAGGCTGAGACAGAGGAGGGGGAGAGAGAGAGGGAGCGGAGTGAGGCTGCAGTGCAAGGAGAATTGGGGCTCCTCTTAATGGAAGTCCTGGGAGACAAATGTGTGACTGCACTGGCCAAGGAAGCTTGCTCCCTGAAGGGGGAGGGGTGTTGTGCTAGTGAGAAACTTAGAAGGATGAGAGAGAGGAGGACAGGAAAATGGGAAAAGGAGAGCCTGGAGAGAGAGCAAATGCTCCAGGACAAATCATTTTGGAAAACATGGTGCCTGCCAGCCAGCCCAGAAAGTTCATGTTGAGGGCCATTTTCTCTACAAGGTAGCCATTCACCTTGGCTTTGACAAGGCTGGAAAAGAGGCGATGGAGCTGATGCCTGGGGCCCACATCATGCTAATATTCTTTAAAAATGCCCATTTGACTATAGAGGTAAGACATACTGAAGTTTCTCATTTCTGCTGTGTTGGTAATGACTTCAGCTGTGAGCCATCTGAATTCAAAATTAAGATTTACTTTGTTTGAAATGTTTCACCTTTAGAAAGCTGCAGCAGAATCATAAGAAAAGGAATATGTTTAACTATTGTTGTTAAAGCTAAGTATTCAGTCAGCCTTCTTCTCCTGCTGAATATGCAAATTGGAGAGCCACAGAGGACAAAGAGAAAAATAAATGCATTTCTGATTAGAAAATGCAAATTAATGCCTGCATTCTGCCTAAATTCCTCCAATATATCCTTTCAGTTGTTTTCTTTCATTACCATCTAACTAGAAAACTTACATCATCTTTTCTGTTGTTGTTGGTAGGTGAGTGGGAGTCTCTTTGTAAAAGTTCCTATTTAAAAACCATTACGCTGATAATTAAAGAAATGCAAACTGAAGTTGCAAAGTAGCAATTCCCCTATCAAAATGGTGAAGATCCAAAACATTAATAATTCTCCAGACTGGTATAGCTGTGACAAAACAGAAACTCCAAACTGTCTTGATGGCCTTATCAAATAATATCACAATTTGGAATGACAATTTGGAAATTTACCTACCCTCTAAATAAATCCATTTCTCTCAAGAATTCTATATCACTGGATTTAGTTTACAGAAATATTAATTTGCCCGATTGATCATACATATGAACAATATTCACTACTGAATATTTCATGGGTGCAAAGAACAAGAAATACAGTTCATGGGGTCACAAAGAGTCAGACATGACTGAGAGACTGAACAAATGAATGAAGTCAAACTGTGATGGAAAGACATGCAGTGAACAAAGTTGTGGGGAAAATGGTGCAGATAGACGTGCTTGATGCAGGATTGCCACAAACCTTCAATTTGTAGAAAATGTAATATCTTCAAAGTGCAATAAGAGAAGCACAACAAAATGAGGTATGCCAGTGTCTTTTCATTTTATATAAGGCACTTGAGCATTCATGGGTTTTGGTATCTTTCAGGGCATTGTGGAACCAATTCCTAGTAAATACCAAGGGATGATGTATTTATTTAAAAAAAAAAAAAAGTGCCAGAAAATACAAATCAAAACTACAACGAGATATCACCTCACATTGATCAGAATGGCCGTCATTACAAAATCTACAAACAATTAATGCTAGAGAGGGTGTGGAGAAAAAGCAACCCTGCTGCCCTCTTGGTAGGAATGTAAATCGATACAACCACTGTGGAGAAAATGTGGAAGTTCCTTAAAAATCTAAAAATTGCATTACTGTCTGACCCAGAAATCCCACTACTGGACATACCCCCAGAGAAAACCATAATTCAGGAAGACACATGCGCCAACCACCACTTCCACTGCAGCACTGCCTACAACAGCCAGGATATGGAAACAAGCTAAAGAACCGGGGAATGGGTAAAGGAGGTGCAGCGCATATATAAGACGGAACATTCCTCAGCCACAAGAAGGGATGAAACTGAGTCATCTGTAGAAATGTGGACAGACCTGGAGACTGTCATGTAGAATGAAGTAAGTCAGAAAGAGAAAAACAAACACTATCAGTTCAGTTCAGTCGCTCAGTCGNTACTGAATATTTCATGGGTGCAAAGAACAAGAAATTATTAAAACATTCACCATGAAAGAATTAGTTTATAGCATTATGCTACCCCTGCCCCCACCGCCTTCACCCAAAATTCTGAACAGCATTTAAAGGAATTGTTGCAGGAAGGGGGACCCCTTTCAGGCCCTGAAACTGGGCTCTTGTCTAACACTCAGAAATGAATTGTCCGAAGAGACATATCTGCTGACAAAGCAAGAGAGTTTATTGGGAAAGGGCACCCGGGTGGAGAGCAGTAGGGTAAGGGAACCCAGGAGAGCGACTCTGCCGTGTGGCTCACAGTCTCGGGTTTCGGGTTTTATGGTGATGGGATTTGTTTCCGAGCAGTCTTTGGCCAATCACTCTAATTCAGAGTCTTTCCTGGTGGTGCATGCATCGCTCAGCCAAGATGGGTGCTGGCGAGAGGGATTCTGGGAAGTGGACGGACACGCGGTGTCTCCTTTCGACCTTTCCCGAACTCTTCGGTTGGTGGTGGCTTATTAGTTCCGTATTCCTTATCAGGATCTCTTGTCATAAAACAACTCATGCAAATGGTTAGTATGGTGCCTGGCCAGGGTGGGCAGTTTCAATCAGTGTGCTTCCCCTAACAGAATGAGCTACAACATGGTTCAGCATATATTACATATCTTTTCAATATATTAGATGGGGGATGGGCAAAGGGAAAAGAATACAGAATAGCATAATATGATGATTCTAATCTTATTTTTAAAAGCATTATCAGTGGATAGGTTTCATGAATATTTTACAGAATTGTTAATGCAAAGAAAACATTGGCTAGGATTCACAACAAAGTGTAAGCAGTGCCTACTTGTGGAAAGCAGCAGCTTGAGTTTGCAGAGATAGGGGACTCTTAGTTTCTTTTCTTACTCCACTGTGTATTTCCTTTGTATCCATAGGCCTGTGTGATCCCACTATTCACTAATATTAATGAATATACTCAGATATTTTAGTTTACTTCTTTTCTGCAAAATCCCAGAATTTGCAGATTCTCCTAGGTAAGTGTCATCATACCTGAAAAGTGCAACGTTGCCCATTCAGCATGAATCTTGCTACTTTCTCTCAGTGGTTTTTTTACTCCCTGGAATTCATAGAATTGTCTCAGTTCAACTCTTTCATCCCTGCTCCATTCCTTTCATAGACCCCTCTACCATAAGTCCCTCTACCAAAGTCACATGCAAGCTTTTACAGAGTCTCATACAGAAAGCAGGGTGAAATTCCAACCCTCACTTCCAAACTCTCACCATGACAAAACTCTGCAAATTTTGTCTTCGGTTGTAAAGGTGGATGATCTACCAATATATAAGAACTACTGTTGGATCATAAAATAAGTGAGCTAGAAAACGAACATTATCCAGGTGGGTGGTACTCAACCTACACTGCATGATAGAAACACCTGAGGAGCTTTGAAAGCATGAAAACACTTGGGCCATCCCTAGACTAACCAAAACAAAGTCTATTTTGGAAACTTATCTGAAAGATAAAGACACTGAGTAGCAGAGAGGATGAATGACTTGCCAAAAGTCCCAAAGGTCATTGAGGTGCCAGTTTGGAGGATGTGTTAATAACCAGATTTTATTTGCTTGTCTAGGATGCATGGCAATGAATAATATAGATACTAGAATTAAGCATAAACTTTTTATTAAAATTAGAAAAGCAAAAGATATACTTTCTACTCTGGGATATGCACTGCTTAAATATTACCATTATTAATGACACTAGTTCATGTTAGTCCAATATTAGAAAAATAGATTTTATGTTGCCTAACTGTAAGTAAATAATTTCTCAGAATCTTGTCTCTGGAAGAGTTTAATTGCCCTAATGGTTTGCATCATAACTCATCAGCCCATCAAACTCATCAATATGAAGTCTCAACAGTAGATGTAAATGCCTTAATAGAAGAATATTATAAGAACCTATATTACTCTTTTTATAGCTCAGCATAAATTAGGTCAGATGTAATTTTTAAAATCATCCCCATATGTTTAAATCTAGAAAACCATCTAAAATTAATCAAATTCCCCCAGGAATTAATGTACAAGTCTTAAGTTTTGATTTGTTCTGCCAGCAAATCCCAGGGCATGCCTAGTTATTATGGATATTTTTAAGAAGCCATTTTTCTCTCAGAAATGTTTGTATCTCAACCCCTTACACAGTGAAGAATCTGAATTCACGTTCTCATACTAAAAGTAAAAGGACCTCTCCCAGACATTCACACAACATTGTTGCACAGCTCAGAAATCATAGTTGTTCTGCTTTCCCCTCAAAGAATTTGGGGAACCAGAGTTTACTACTGAAGCCAAGAAGTACCCTGTGGGGCTCCTGGGCACAAAAGCCCTGTTGTCCCACATTTCATACAAGCAAGACTCCCTGACCTTCCCTGAGCTCCAAAGTGCATCTTCAAACAGTTGCTAATCAAAGGAGGGGCAGCCAGGAAATCACCAGAGGCAAGATTAGAGAACAGAGAGACTCCTGGAGATTAGAAGAGGACCACCTGAGAGGAGATTAAGGGAGGCCAGGCTCTGCACACACCCTAGTCTTATCAGCACCTCACCCTGGAACTATTGCTATAAAACTCCTTTCCAGATCCTTCTGGGTTGGGACCCATAGTTTTTGAAGGCAGGAGCCTACTGTGTCCCCCTTTGTCTGGAAAACAAATGATGATCATCTTTTCTGCTTCATCCAAAATTCTGTCCCCGAAATTCGACTTGGCACTGGTGCAGAGAGGCCGAGCTTTCAGCATCACTATTGACAGTTTTCAGGCAAAATTATACAATTTCTCCCGTAGTAGTCCCAGCCCCAAGAGCTCAGATCCCTGCCTCATGAAGCCTGTGTCATAACCAATATTCTCAGTTGAATAAGAGAGAATCTTTAGAGGAAAGACTCAATAATCCTTTTAGAAACAATTAACTCTTTGGGATATATTTCATCAAATATCTCTTAATCCAAACATGGCTCAAGCTAGGACACAGGGTATAAGGGAAGAAAGGAAGAAAGTTCCATAGTAGAATCACAGCAAACTTATGTCCATAGAAATTGGAAAATTCACTTCTGTCCCTTGTCCCAACATGTATGAATCAGCCATTCAAAAGATATAGGAAATGTCTTTGATCTGCTGCTTTTTGCTTGTTTGTTTGTTTTTTCAGAGAGAACATTAATCCCAATGAACTTTTCAAACTTCTCCATGAACAATATAAATAAAGCTAGGTTCCAGCTTTGAGCAGTAAGTCCTCACAGTTTCCTTCTCTTTAAATAAAGACATTTTAGTCACTGCCTTAAGAGAAGTCATTATCTTGCTGTTGTTTTGTTTTACAAACTCATTGTTTTGTTTATATTTGTTTTTGCTCATTGTTTTCCCACATGAGCAGATAGTTAACTTAAAAATGAGCTACTATTGGTAGTTGGGGCAGCCTCATTAAATCTTTCAGAACATTAAATTCTCCATTTTTTATTTTCCTTTCAATCATATGATAAATCCTGTGGATCTTTGCCTGAGCTAGACAATGTGGCATTTATCTAATCGAAAACATTTCCCAAGAACTACCTAAAAAAGTTTCTAAATTCCTTAATAGTATTATCCTAATCCATCATGTTGCTCGCTATTTGCATAGTCATTTCATTGAATAGTTTATGATAAATGGAAGCGCAAGGATTTTCTTACACCATCATTTTTCACAAGGCCTGCTTTCTGATTAGAACATGAGAGGCAGTTTCCTTCCAAAACCCCTGAAGTGAGTTTCAACTTTCTAAAGAGATTCGGGGCTGCGCTGGCGGCCCGCTGATCCTATATACTGATCTGTCCTCCTCTGTTAGACTCCTCTCCCACTGTGACTCCCCAGAGAGCATCTTCTGGAAAAAATAATCATGAAACCTCCCATTCGAGTCTATGGAGCCAAGACACAAGTGCTCAACATTCTGTCGCACCCAGAGCTTCCGTGAGTCATTGGGCTGCTGCTGCTGCTGCTGCTGCTAAGTCACTTCAGTCGTGTCCGACTCTGTGCGACCCCAGAGACGGCAGCCCACCAGGCTCCCCCGTCCCTGGGATTCTCCAGGCAAGAACACTGGAGTGGGTTGCCATTTCCCTCTCCAATGCATGAAAGTGAAAAGCAAAAGTGAAGTTGCTCAGTCCTGTTCGACTCTTAGCGACCCCTCTTCCCAAGTACCTTATGACTAATATGGCCTGTCAGAACTTCCCACAGCACAGTCATCAATGGCTAAAGAGCATTTTTGTTATGGACTTAGCTATATTCTCCCCAAATTTGTGTGCTGAAGTCCTATTCCCCAGTACCTCAGAATATGATTGTGTTTGGAGATAAGGTCTTTAAAGAGGTAATTAAAGTACAATGAGGTTATTCAAGTGGGTCCTAATCCAATGGGCTTCCCAGGTGGCACCAGTGGTATAGAACCCACCTGCCAATGCAGGAGACATAAGAGTCATGAGTTCAATCCCTGGGTCAGGAAGATCCCCTGGAGGAGGGCATGGCAGCCCACTCCAGTATTCTTGCCTGGAGAGTCCCATGCACAGAGGGGCCTGGTGGCCTATGGTCCATAGGGTCACAAAGAGTCAGACAAGACTGAAGTGACTTAGCACGCACACATGCCTAATCCAACATGACTGGTGTCCTAAAAGAAGAGGAGATACAGTAAGACAACAGGCGTGCACAGAAGGAAGACCACGAGAAATCCTAGAGAGGAGTTGGCCATCTACAAGTCACAGAGAGAGGCCTCAAAGGAAGCCCTGCCCAGACCTCCATCTCAGATTGCTAGCCCTCAAAACCAAGAGAAAACACATTTCTGTTGCTGAAGCCTCTTTGTCTGTGGTATTTTGTCTGGCAGCTCCAACAAATGAATACAAATAGTTTTCTCTAATCAAGTTTTAGCACCTATTTGAGGCCAAGGGGAAACAAGGGGAAAAGTAAGACTGAAAGAAGGACTGAGCCAAGATCAGATATAGTCTTACAGGTATGAAAAGTAATTAGAACTTAATTCTAAGTGAGATTTAGACAGAGGAAGGATATGGAATTCAACAGTATAGCCAAATTGCTTTGAGAAAGCAAGATTTGAGTAATTTTGATAGGCAATGATGTCAGCCAGACATGCAGTGGATTTAAAAAATCTAAATGGGTGGAAAGAACATGAACTCAGGGAACCCAGGTGACCATGAAACTACCTATGTCTTTCCTCTAACAATAACCCACATCACACCAGTTAGTATTTAGTATGAGAAATTCAGTAAAAGTTTAATGCCTTGATCTAATATAAAAAATTCTGCTTCCTCAGTGGATAAAAGCAGCGGCAGCACCCTGACAAATGACAACACCTTCAAGCAAAGCAAGCACATTCCTTTCTCTTATAAAGTTGACTACTTGCAGAACAAATTATGATTTCTCCATGTCTTACTTACATTTAGAATAACCTAAAAATATTTTCCCTAGAGACAGAAATTTATGGACTTGCACCATTATGCTAAATAGATATAGAATTTAGGAAGCTGTAGGTCAGAAGAACTAATTTTCTCTTCCCTTTAGTCATTAGGTGCCATTAACTTTACACCCCTAGTCATTGTGTTGCAAAAGTGAAAGTGAAGTCGCTCAGTAGTGTCCGACACTTTGCGACCCGTAGACTGTAGCCCACCAAGCTCCTCCATCCATGGAATTCTCCAGGCAAGAGTACTGGAGTGGATGGCCATTTCCTTCTCCAGAAGGAAATGCGCTTCATAAATGAAAACTAAAAATCATAGTTGCACTGCCTTGTGACTGTTCTTTCCACATTAAAATTCTCAGGTGGCTATGTGAAACCTTCAGTTCAGTTCAGTCGCTCAGTCGTGTCCAACTCTTTGCGATCCCATGAATCCCAGAACGCCAAGCCTCCCTGTCCATCACCAAAACCCGGAGTTCACTCAGGCTCACGTCCATTGAGTCAGTGATGCCATCCAGCCATCTCATCCTCTGTCATCCCCTTCTCCTCCTGCCCCCAATCCCTCCCAGCATCAGAGTCTTTTCCAATGAGTCAACTCTTCGCATGAGGTGGCCAAAGTACTGGAGTTTCAGCTTTAGCATCATTGCTTCCAAAGAAATCCCAAGGCTGATCTTCAGAATGGACTGGTTGGATCTCCTTGCAATCCAAGGGACTCTCAAGAGTCTTCTCCAACACCACAGTTCAAAAGCATCAATTCTTTGGTGCTCAGCTTTCTT
>SJYX01004370.1:313423-339393 GCA_006410675.1 Oreotragus oreotragus
ATGGTCTTGATCCCTGTCTCCTGTACAATGTCACGAACCTCATTCCATAGTTCATCAGGCACTCTATCTATCAGATCTAGTCCCTTAAATCTATTTCTCACTTCCAAGGTATAATCATAAGGGATTTGATTTAGGTCATACCTGAATGGTCTAGCAGTTTTCCCTGCTTTCTTCAATTTAAGCCTGAATTTGGTAATAAGGAGTTAATGATCTGAGCCACAGTCAGCTCCTGGTCTTGTTTTTGTTGACTGTATAGAGCTTCTCCATCTTTGGCTGCAGAGAATATAATCAGTCTGATTTCAGTGTTGACCATCTGGTGATGTCCATGTGTAGAGTCTTCTCTTGTGTTGTTGGAAGAGGGTGTTTGCTATGACCAGTGCATTTTCTTGGCAAAACTCTATTAGTCTTTGCCCTGCTTCATTCCACATTCCAAGGCCAAATTTGCCTGTTACTCCAGGTGTTTCTTGACTTCCTACTTTTGCATTCCAGTCCCCCATAATGAAAAGGACATCTTTTTGGGGTGTTAATTTTAAAAGGTCTTGTAGGTCTTCATAGAACCATTCAACTTCAGCTTCTTCAGTGTTACTGGTTGGGGCATAGACTTGGATAACTGTGATATTGAATGGTTTGCCTTGGAAACGAACAGAGATCATTCTGTCATTTTTAAATAGGTCATAATAAGGGCCAGAAATTATCATCTGCTTACCGGTGCAGTCTTAGAAGATAGCTCTGAGTTTTATAAACAGAAACTTTTTCAAGCTCACCTCGCTGACAATAGTCATAATACGATTGGGATTTCACCTGAAGGTCTGCATGGTAGCCAGAATCAAGTCTCCAAAATTTCCTGAGATTTTGTCAAAGTATATTAAATGTTGCCCATTGCTTTGCTATTTGGTTGATTGGTTGTGGTTTAGGCTTCTAACTAAAACTCAGTGAGATAACCTTATCTCACTATGCAAAATGCTTAGCACAATGTCTGGTAGGCACTCAAAAAAATGTGTCGTGAATAAGTTATTAAATGAGTAAATAAATACATCATAGTTAGAATAAGAATGCACTTGGTTATCAAGGAAATGAACTATGTCTTAAAAGGTTGCCAGGAACTCATGCCCATATATTTTCAATGAAGTCATTATTTCAGCTTCATTATTCTCGACTACCTGGCTTTCTCTGGCCCTCTGTTCCTATGGGCTTCCTAGTGCTCCTGAGTTTAATTCTTTTAACATGTCAACATATTATTATTTATCTACCATTCAGAGATTATTTCCTATTCCCAGTTCTAAAACTCTGGGATGATATGATTGGTTCAGCTTAAAGCAAGTGCTAGAACGAGAAGGAAGGAGAGAAAATGGCATCCACAGATTATAGTACACACAGCCAAGCTGCAGCCCAGCAGGGCTACAGTGCTTATACTGCCCAGCCCACTCAAGGATATGCACAGACTACCCAGGCATATGGGCAGCAAAGTTATGGAACCTATGGACAGCCCACTGATGTCAGCTATACCCAGGCTCAGACCACTGCAACCTATGGGCAGACCGCCTATACAACTTCTTATGGACAGCCTCCCACTGGATATTCTACTCCAACTGTCCCCCAGGTGTACAGTCAGCCTGTCCAGGGGTATGGCACTGGCGCTTATGACACCACCACTGCCACAGTTACGACCACACAGGCCTCCTATGCAGCTCAGCCTACATATGGCACTCAGCCTGCCTACCCGGCTTATGGACAGCAGCCACCACGCCCGCAAGACCACAGGATGGTAACAAACCCGCTGAGACTAGTCAACCTCAATCTAGCACAGAGGGTTACACCAGCCCAGCCTAGGATACGGACAGAGTAACTACAGTTACCCCCAGGTACCTGGGAGCTACCCCATGCAGCCAGTCTCGGCACCACCATCCTATCCTCCTACCAGCTACTCCTCTACGCAGCCGGCTAGTTACGATCAGAGCAGTTACTCCCAGCAGAACACCTACGGGCAGCCGAGCAGCTACGGGCAGCAGAGTAGCTATGGCCAGCAAAGTAGCTATGGGCAGCAGCCACCCACTAGTTAACCTCCCCTCTCCCCCCGCCCAGACTGGATCCTACAGCCAGGTTCCAAGTCAATATAGTCAACAGAGCAGCAGCTATGGGCAGCAGAGTTCATTCTGACAGGACCACCCCAGTAGCGTGGGTGTTTATGGGCAGGAGTCTGGAGGATTTTCCAGACCAGGAGAGAACCGGAGCATGAGTGGCCCTGATAACCGGGGCAGGGGAAGAGGGGGATTTGATCTTAGAGGCATGGGCAGAGGTGGGCAGGGAGGAGGACGTGGTGAGATGGGCGCTGGAGAGCGAGGTGGCTTCAATAAGCCTGGTGGACCCATGGATGAAGGACCAGATCTTGATTCAGGCCCACCTGTAGATCCAGATGAAGACTCTGACAACAGTGCCATTTACGTGCAAGGACTGAATGACAGTGTGACTCCTGATGATCTGGTAGACTTCTTCAAGCAGTGTGGAGTTGTTAAGATGAACAAGAGGACTGGACAACCCATGATCCATATTTACTTGGACAAGGAAACAGGAAAGCCCAAAGGTGATGCTGCAGTGTCTTATGAAGACCCATCAACTGCCAAAACTGCTGTCGAGTGGTTTGATGGCAAAGATTTCCAAGGGAGCAAACTTCAAGTGTCTCTTGCTGGGAAGAAGCCGCCCATGAACAGCATTTGGGGAGGGAAGCTGCCGCGCGAGGGCAGGGGGATGCTACCGCCACTCCGAGGAGGTCCGGGGGCCCAGGAGGTCCTGGAGGACCCATCGGGCGCATGGGAGGCCGCAGAGGAGACAGAGGTGGCTTCCCACCAAGAGGGCCCCACGGTTCCCGGGGGAAACCGTCTGGAGGAGGAAACGTCCAGCACCGAACTGGAGACTGGCAGTGCCCCAACCCGGGCTGTGGAAACCAGAACTTCGCCTGGAGAACAGAGTGCAACCAGTGTAAGGCCCCAAAGCCTGAAGGCTTCCTCCCACCACCTTTCCCACCCCCGGGCGGTAACCGCGGCAGAGGTGGCCCTGGAGGCATGCGGGGAGGAAGAGGGGGCCTCATGGGCCGCGGTGGTCCCGGTGGAATGTTCAGAGGTGTCCGTGGTGGAGACAGAGGTGGCTTCCGTGGCGGCCGGGTCATGGACAGCGGTGGCTTTGGTGGTGGAAGACGAGGTGGCCCTGGGGGACCCCCTGGACCACTGATGGAACAGATGGGAGGATGACGAGGCGGGTGAGGAGGACCTGGAAAGATGGATAAAGGCGAGCACCAGAGCACAGAGACCGGCCCTACTAGATGCAGAGACCCGCAGAGCTGCATTGACTACCAGATTTATTTTTTAAACCAGAAAATGTTTTAAATTCATAATTCCATATTTATAATGTTGGCCACAACATTATGATTATTCCTTATCTGTACTTTAGTATTTTTCACCATTTGTGAAGAAACATTAAAACAAGTTAAATGGTAGTGTGCTGAGTTTTTTTTTTTTTTTTTTTTTTTTTAAAGATGGTTGTTTAAGACTAAATAATGGGAACCCGTTGTGATCATGCTCAGTATTGTTGTGGCGAACCAAGAGGGCTTCTAACTGCAACAATGTTCATGGCTGTGATTTTTTTTTTAAATAAAATTACAAATGTTTATAAACAGTCAAAATAAACAAAGAAAGAAAGTGCTACCCAGAGTCCAGCTGACCTTCATCAGGAGAATGGGTTTGCACATGAAAATCATAGCTCCTGTGTAAAGTATCTACATAAATGAAAGACCAGGTTCCAGAGAAAAAAGAATTGTCTTCAGTTGAGCAGATAACCAAATGACATCTTCTGATGATTGACTGTGAGGAGGAAAGTTAAATTTTACTGAAAGATAAATAAATGAAAGGACATAAGGACAAGATGCAAAGGAAAGATGAGAAAATGATGATTGAATCAAAATGGAAGAATGAGATTTGGAGTCAATATCACAGAGCAATCATTCCTAATTGAGAATGTCATCTCTCTGCTCATAGTCCTAAATGAACTTAAAGTTTTGCCAAATAAGTGTTTTAAATTAATTGTATTTTAGAAATTCCATTATATTTATCTTAGTATGATATATAAGTGATTTGTTGCCAAATGTATATACATAATATATACTTACATGAGCATTCAGTTTACTTCAGTTCCGTCGCTCAGTCGTGTCCGACTCTTTGCAACCCTGTGAATCGCAGCACACCAGGCCTCCCTGTTCATCACCAACTCCCAGAGTTTCCTCAGAATCACATCCATCAAGTCGTTGATGCCATCCAGCCATCTCATCCTCTGTCATCCCCTTTTCCTCCTGCCCACAATCCCTCCCCACATCAGAGTCTTTTCCAATGAGTCAACTCTTTGCATGAGGTGGCCAAAGTATTGGAGTTTCAGTTTTAGCATCATTCCTTCCAAAGAAATCCCAGGACTGATCTCCTTTAGAATGGGCTGGTTGGATCTCCTTGCAGTTCAAGGGACTCTCAAGAGCCTTCTCCAACACCACAGTTCAAAAGCATCAATTCTTTGGTGCTCAGCTTTCTTTATAGTCCAACTCTCACATCCATACATGACTAGTGGAAAAACCACAGCTTTGACTAGACAGACCTTTGTTGGCAAAGTAATGTCTCTGCTTTTTAATATGCTGTCTATGTTGGTCACAGCTTTTCTTTCAAGGAGCAAGTGTCTTTTAATTTCATGGCTGNCTCACAATATTTTACACGTCTCTGCATTTGGCTTTGGTCTGTGTTTTTTGTTTGTATGTATGTTTGTTTGTTTTTTACCATGGTTGGGATGATTGAATTTGTATCCCTCCAAATTTTCACCTACTCCAAGACATATTCTTTTTTTTCTGCCTTCTCTTTTCCTGGCCCAGTTCTCCAGGCTAAACAACTGTACCAGAAATGACTGTTGGATGGATGTACACATCAATAAAGGAATTTTCTAAAAAAGAAAGAAAGAAAGAAAGAAAAACTCTCAATAGTGAGCTTTACTGTTCCCAACTTGTAACAAGAGGGCTGAAGCAACTAATAGCTAGAGTCCATTCCAATAAAGACACTACATTCTGTGCTTAAAAACAAACAAAAACATTATAAATTATCTTTAGCAGAGCTAATTTAGTAACTTGTCTTTATTTCCTTGTGAATGAGAATCCAATCAGTTCCGTTTTTTAATGTTTGAAAACAGGACTTGGTTTGCATGCTACATCGGAAGCTGGAGTGAATTTCTTTCCCTGTGTTAGAACTCTGTGAAAGTAAGGCGTCTGGATGAGGACAACGAACAGACCCTTAACTATGAAATCACAAGCGGGTGGCACCGTAATAAGCAGGTGTATTTATAAGTCGGGAACCACTGCCCCGGCAAGAATGTCTTCCCTCACCTCCCACTGCATTACTGCTTCCTCCGGAAGCTGGCGGCTTGCGCACGCACTGCTAATTAACGCACCACGCAAGGCAGGCGGACGCCAGAGGAAACAGCCCACCGTTTCCCCCGTGATCCTCTGTGCTTCAGTCCCTGGACTCCGGGACTCATTCTGCTTGACTTCCTCTCTCCCCGCTCCCCATTCCACACAGAGCACATACCCACATGCTCACACCTCCAGGAGAAGGAGGAGTGGGCTCTCCAGAGGGGAGAGAGAGAGCGGACCATCTGTGAGGTTTGCAAGGCAGAAACCTGTCGGCTGACTCAGGAGCTGGACTGAGTGTTAAAGAAGCGCAGACGCTGCTAAACACGATCCAGAGCTTCCTAAAGAAACCTCATCTAGGTGTTCCCAACACAGCACACCTTCCCACTACAGGGTACTTTCCCCAGGGAAGTAAACCCACACCACTCTGCACCCACACAAGCCAAGGTGATTTTATCCACCATCCACGTTTCAATGTCCAACACTACTCCTCCAGATTAAGTCACTATCGTCTCTCACCCTAATTCCTCTCATAGCCTCCTTCCCCATTATGCAATCACAAAATTTCGTTTATAGAAATCCAATTCTATTTTGGATGCCCAGTCTGGTGGGCTGCAGTCCATGGGGTCAACTGGGAGTCGGACTCAACTGAACGACTTCACTTTCACGCATCAGAGAAGGAAATGGCAACCCACTCCAGTGTTCTTGCCTGGAGAATCCCAGGGACGGGGGAGTCTGGTGGGCTGCTGTCTATGAGGTTGCACAGAGTTGGACACGACTGAAGCGACTTAGCAGCAGCAACTTCATCCTTGCTGCTTAAAAACTTCCCCTTCTTCCTCTTAATCTTATGATTGTGTTTAGTTGCTAAGTCATGTCCACCTCTTTGCCACCCCATGGATTATAGCCCACCAGGCTCCTCTGTTCATGGGATTTCCCAGGCAAGATACTGAAGTGGATGCTGCTGCTGCTGCTAAGTCACTTTAGTCGTGTCCGACTCTGTGTGACCCCATAGACGGTTAGCCCACCAGGCTCCCCTGTCCCTGGGATTCTCCAGGCAAGAACACTGGAGTGGGTTGCCATGTCCTTCTCCAATGCATGAAAGTGAAAAGTGAAAGGGAAGTCACTCAGTCGTGTCTGACTCTTCACGACCCCATGGACCGCAGCCTACCATGCTCCTCCGTCTGTGAGATTTTCCAGGCAAGAGTACTGGAGTGGGGTGCCATCACCATTTCCTTATCTAGGAGATCTTCCTGACCCAGGGATTGAACCTGTGGCTCCTGTCACATCTCCTGCATTGCAGGCTGATTCTTTAACCGCTGAGCTGCTGGGGAAATCCAGCAATATCTATCTTGCGATAGAATCCTAAATTCCTAATGACACTCAGTCCCCTGCATGGCCTTGCCTGTAACTTCTCAGCTCCCTCCCATGCTACCTCACGCCTCAGTCAGCATGAGCCAGTTCTCCCATGCAAACCAAGCTGTGTGATGCTTCAGGACCTCCACACATGCTGGCCCTTCTGCCCCAAACCTTCTTCTTCCAACTTTTTACCTGTCATCCTACTCTTGCTGCAGGATATCACCAGTAACACTGAATTCATTGACCACCTCCACCCACCAGTTTCAAGTCAGTCTCCCCAGTTATATTCTGACATTTCAGTCTTTACTCTTATTTCCATACCATTAATCACAGTTTGTGGTTACACACATATCTGCTTACATAGCAACATAGGTTTCTTTTACTAGACCAATGGTTGTCCACCAGAGGTGATTTGACACCCCAGCGGACATCTGGCAAAGCCCAAAGATGCTTTTGGTTGTGATAACTGGGGGTGAGGAGGTGTACCACAGACAAATAATAGATAGAGGCCAGACAAGCTGCCAAACAACCTACAACACGTGAGATTGCACCCCACACTGAAGAATTACCCAGCTCCAAATGGCAAGAGCTGAGAAACCTTGCCACCGACCACAAGCTTCCTGGCACAAGCAGAAAGCATGCTTGTCTTACTAAGCATCCCTGTGTCTCTGTTTCTTCAACAGAGATGGTGTTTAATAGGTGTTGATTAAATGAGCAGTTGGATGATGACATACACCATATTCCAAACACAGGCCATTCACTTGCTGATTAATCACTTACTAAACATCATGATATATGAGACCATGTGTTTCTCATATTTCAATGGGAAAAATGAAGAGCCTATGCTATCAGGGGATTTAGATCTAGAGGAGGAATAAGAAAGTAAATTATAAGTTAAAACTGGGGGAGATTTTAATGCATCACACATTATAGGAAACTATTTCATCAGTTGGATGGCATAAAAGATGCTCTCTTAAAAATGCACATGAGTCTTTCATCCACTCAATAAATTTTCACTGAGGACAAGATGGTAGGGATGTAGTCATGAGCAAGACAGATAGGACTCCTGCCCTAATGGAACTTATATTCCAGAGAGGAAGGTGTACGTTAAAAGGTATACTATAAATCAACAAGATCATTATCGTTGAGCTACGTGCTATGAAAATACTAATTAAGAGGATGAGAAAGCACAGTGGATAGAGGCCACTTTGAATAGAATGACCAGACCAATCCTCTCTGTGGTGGCATTTTACATGACATTTGGATAGGATTGTGAGCTCATGTAATTATGAACTTAATGAAAATTGGGCAGATATTTTAAAGAGTGTATAAAATCACTCTCCAAACAAAGGAAACATGATATACAGTGTCTCAGATATAGGAGAGACCTTGTGCATGAGAGGGAGAGAGGGGCTGTTAATGAGCCTAAGATCCAGTGGGTTCCATGAAACCACAATGAAACAAAGCTGAAGATACAAAGAAGCAATCTGTGAACCTTCTCCAGCCCATAGTAACATGTACAGGTTTTTATCCTAAAAACAACAAAAAATAACAGATGAATTTTCAACGTGAAACATATTTTAAATGATTGCTCTGGCTGTTTCATGAGCAGAAGTGGGAAAGAGTAGAAACAGAAGTCTGTTAGTGAACCAGGGCAGTGGTCCATGTGAGAGGGGAGGGTGACGTCCAGGTGGTGGTACAAGTCAGAAAGAAGAGAAGCAAATGGACTTGAGATATTTTTCTGAGTAGTGATAGACAGGAGTTTGTGACTTAAATTTTTGAAGTGAGAGAAAAACGAAAACTGAAGATAATCTCTAAGGTTGGCCAGAAACATTGAGTGCAGGAGGTACTGTTCAAACAGGAAAGATTGAGGGACAAAAGATGTTTGTGTGTGTTGTTGGTCGTGGCCAAGGACTACAAGATTGGACACAGTACAACCGCAACATTAAGCATGAAAGTAGCAATAGCTCCCACAGTACTCACTATATATCAGATACTCGTGGATGCCTTTTAGTCTCTGGCTGTTCTAATCTTCAGGATAACCGGGATGAGTGTTGTGACACATTTCCTCCTCCACCAAAGGAAGACATCAAAGTAACCAATCTTGGGGGACACTGCCAAGGATCATGGAAGTGGATATACAAACAAAACAGCTCTATAGATAAATTTATTATTCAGAATATATAGTTCTAAGTTGATTTTGAATGCTCAAAATTCTCCAAGTTAGGCTTCAACAGTACGTGAACCGAGAACTTTCATATGTTCAAGCTGGATTTAGGAAAGGCGGAGGAACCAGAGATCAAATTGCCAACATCTGTTGGATCATGGAAAAAACAAGAGAATTTCAGAAAAACATCTATTTCTGCTTTATTGACTATGCCAAAGCCTTTGACTGTGTGGATCACAATAAACTGTGGAAAATTCTGAAAGAGATGGGAATACCAGATCACCTGACCTGCCTCTTGAGAAATCTGTATGAAGGTCAGGAAGCAACAGTTAGAACTGGAAATGGAACAACAGACTGGTTCCAAATAGGAAAAGGAGTACGTCAAGGCTGTATATTGTCACCCTACTTACTTAACTTATATGCAGAATACATCATGAGAAATGCTGGACTGGAAGAAGCACAAGCTGGAATAAACATTGCCAGGAAAAATATCAATAACTTCAGATATATAGATGGCACCACCCTTATGGCAGAAAGTGAAGAAGAACTAAAGAACTTCGTGATGAAAGTGAAAGAGGAGATTGAAAAAGTTGGCTT
The DNA here is from genome assembly GCA_006410675.1 of Oreotragus oreotragus. Lineage (NCBI taxonomy): Eukaryota > Metazoa > Chordata > Mammalia > Artiodactyla > Bovidae > Oreotragus > Oreotragus oreotragus. The sequence continues at coordinate 322,972 of SJYX01004370.1, forward strand.
AAAGCTCAACATTCAGAAAACGAAGATCATGGCATCCAGTCCCATCACTTCATGGGAAATAAGTGGGGAAACAGTGTCAGACTTTATTTTGGGGGGCTCCAAAATCACTGCAGATGGTGACTGCAGCCCTGAAATTAGAAGACGCTTACTCCTCAGAAGAAAAGTTATGACCAACCTAGATAGCATATTCAAAGGGAGAGACATTACTTTGCCAACTAAGGTCCGTTTAGTCAAGGCTTTGGTTTTTCCAGTGGTCATGTATGGATGCAAGAGTTGGACTGTGAAGAAGGCTGAGCGCTGAAGAATTGATGCTTTTGAACTGTGGTGTTGGAGAAGACTCTTGAGAGTCCCTTGGACTGCAAGGAGATCCAACCAGTCCATTCTGAAGGAGATCAGCCTTGGGATTTCTTTGGAAGGAATGATGCTAAAGCTGAAACTCCAGTACTTTGGCCACCTCATGTGAAGAGTTGACTCATTGGAAAAGACTCTGATGCTGGGAAGGATTGGGGGCAGGAGGAGAAGGGGACGACAGAGGATGAGATGGCTGGATGGCACCACTGACTCAATGGACATGAGTCTGAGTGAACTTTGGGAGTTAGTGATGAACAGGGAGGCCTGGTGTGCTGCAATTCGTGGGATTGCAAAGAGTCGGACATGACTGAGTGACTGAACTGAACTTACCAAAAAAATGAGAGAATATTTGATTTTATTGTACATAGGGGAATAAAATACATATATTTCAGTAAGATACTATGTGGGGGCTATCAGAAGGTTTTATTCTGGAAAAGTTTTGTGGGAATAGATACAGATAGAAGCAATTAAGATGGTCACTCTGGGAAAACAGGGGTCACCTGGAATGTGTTCACCAACTGTGTAAGATACTTCCTGTTATGCTTTACCCTGTGTTCTGTGTGTATCTCTAAGTCTTTGTTGTTCCTCAGAAAATAATTATATAAATCAGGAAACAGTTTCTAAATTCACTTTTCTTGAGCTAGGATCCTGAGATTTAGCAATGATGGATACATTGATCATTTGCACATTGGTTCTGTAATTGCAAATCAGTTCCTATTTTTTAAATCATACTTAAATTTGAATCCTAACTCCATTATTTATCATCTGTTATATTAAGTAATTGTTTAAATTTTCTGTTACTTTCTTATTTGAGATAATTGAATGTGATATTATTAATAAAATTACCTATCACTTCTAATATGTTTATGTATAAGTTGTGGTCCTATAATTATAATTATTAATATGGTTTAATGTTCTTAAATCTGTAGTTGCCAGGGTTGTAACACACTCCCTAAAAAAATTGTTTTTGGTAGAGTTATTGAGTTACTTGTTGATGATTACATTTTTCCATTCTTTCCCATTCATCAGACCCAGGAGTAGAATATGGTCCTACCTAAACAAGGAATGAGACTCCTCTAGTACAGAATCTAAAAGCATGCACTCAGTTTCAGGGCTGACTCTGCATTGCACCATTGTTAAAGTGACTGCCTCTTTAAATATTACACTCCAGGCATCACTTGACTCAAAATGACTCCCAGCACTGCTTCATTTCTCCATCCTTTATGTTTCAAGTTTTTCCATGCAAGCATAGTCTAAAAATAGTGTCATGAACAAAAAATACAATCCTGACAAGATGGCCTGCAATCGAATCACTTCTTCACTAGCTAGCTGTGTGACAATGCAAACTGCTTAATCTCCCTGTGCCATAGATCACTTGGCTATAAAACTGACTAACAGTTGTACCAACAGTTAGGATTGCTATATGAATTAATTCATTTAATACATGTAAAGCAAATTAAAGATGTTTTGGCATTCACAGAAAGTCTATTTAAAAGCTAGCTATTATTTTTGTTATTAAAAACTAAATTTTATTCTAAATTTCAGTCTCTGTTTTACCACTAGGAAAAACTGCACTCTAATTTACCTTGACTTTGTATCACATGGTTAATGAGGGAATGAAATGAGACATTAAAACAATCATCACAGTGTTATAAAAATCCCAGACTCTTAGATGTGAATTCTCCAAGAATTTTCTGTTAATAATTTCAATAATATTATCACCTCTACTCTGTAGAACTAATAGGGAGAACACACACAACTTTGTAGTACATAGTGTTGCAATTTGGCTAATTCCTTTCACTTACTTTTTATTTTCCCACTGATATTACATGATTTTGGATCGAAGGACTGAGACTATTTTTCTACTTAGGAACAATAAAGAACCTAGAAAAATGCTTGTTTACTTAGTATAGTGTTCATTATTTGATTCTGAATTGAGAAAAGGAACAGATACTTTTTAAATTGTCAATCTGAAAAGGGAGAAAAGATTAATATGCAAAAGAATGGTATTTTAATCTTTATCATTTTTAATCTTTATCATTTTATGAATACAAGCACTTAGTATGAGCAATTTCACTCATTACTTGAATAAAATTACTTCCAGTACTATATAAAATATAGTTTCTAATTGTACAGATATGATATTTTGGTGATCAAATCTTGTAAGACATGAAATAGGTAAGATTTGAGTTTGAATTTTTCAAAAGTATAACAAGGTATATTTCAAGTATATTTGTATGTCTGATAAAAGTTAGCAATGTAATCCTTGAAAATAACTTAAAAACAATGTTGGACTTAAAGCTAACTTTATTATTTTATAAATCCTGACATCTATAAGTTTCTTTCTTCAAAATAATTGTTCTTTGAATTCCCCAATGGTTGTAACTTTATTTTAATGTGTTAAGTCATTTTAAATCTCTTATTATATCAAACTAAATAAATATATGTAACATTTTTGTTACAATATGTTGACTCAAATGAAGTTTTCTTTAATATTATCTATACCTAACAGCCCATGGGGTCATGAAGAGTGGGACACAACTGAACACCTTCACTTTCACTTTTCACTTTGATGCATTGGAGAAGGAAATGGCAACCCACTCCAGTGTTCTTGCCTGGAGAATCCCAGGAATGGTGGAGCCTGGTGGGCTGCTGTCTATGGGGTCGCACAGAGTCAGACACGACTGAAGCGACTTAGCAGCAGCAGCAGCAACACACATTAAAACATGTGTAAATTTAATTTTAAATTTAAAATAAGAATTAAACCTTACTATAATTAATTTCATATTTACCTTTCTTACTTGAGATGTTGCTGATTTTTCTCACTAGAGAAGGTCAGAATATTTAAGTTCCTGTAAGTGAAATTACTTGTTTCATCAAAGTTATTCAACTAGCCTTTAAATATTGTGTTCTTTCTAAACATAAAATGCTCTTTGGAAGTAGTTATCTCTACCCAAGGGATCTCTGCCACCTGGCACATTTAAATTTCAAATTAAAATCATCATTTCGTGAATTTTCTGACTTGTATTCTTTTTAATTTTCCCAGATAGCTCTCACTCTACTCAGAAAACGTTTTTCTTCAGCCTCTCCAAGAAAGGGGAGATAGTGCATTTTATTTCTTAGATGTGAACAGGGTGCTAAGTAATATTATTTGTGGGCTCCCCAGTTGGTACAGTTGGTAAAGAGTTGACCTGCCAATGGAGGAGATGCAAGAGACACAGGTTTGATCGCTGAGTCAGGAAATTCACCTAGAGTAGGAAATGGCAATCCACTCCAGAATCCTTGCCAGGAGAATTCCATGGACAGAGGAGCCTGGAGGGCTACAGAGTCGGACATGACTGAGCATGCACACTCACACATTATTACTTGGGTCAAACCAAAACAAACACACATCTGATTCTTACCTTAACTACTATGACTGCATTATACAGAGCCTCTGTATGATATGTTCCTTGATTCCTAGATAGAGGACAGATCTGTGTAATAGTTATAATACATATTCTGATGGCAAGTATTTTTATGTGCAAAATTAGTGTGTTATTGATTTCTTCAGAAACCTGAGATTTAGCTGATGAATATATTAAACATACATCAAAATTTAAAAATTTAACCCAAGGTAATTCGTAGTAGGAGGAAATTTTTCCTCTCTTTTGCAGCCTACCACCAATTTTCCCCAAATTTATTTTACATGTTAAAGGTGTGAATACTTTCAGACTCTAGTTACAATAAAATGAGACTCTGCAATAAGTCCAGCTGAAATCATGCAAAAGATGCTAAGGAAAATTTTGTGAGTCATACGTTTCAAATGTAGAGAAATTTCTCCAACATAAAGATTGTTTAAAAATCTTGGCTTAGAGCAATGGTTTCTCATGACCCAAAATATTGGATATTGTTTCCTATCATTTAGTAAATAGTGATTTCTTAAGGTTTATGATTATGAAGAGAAAATATTTACAAGGGAGGAAACACGTAGTTATGTGACATTGGGAGTGATTTGAAATGTTAATTAAAAAGTATCAGGAGCCTCATGGTAAAGATCATGGAAGGCCTGTGAGTAGTGGGTGATGAGACAGGCTTCTCATGGGGCCTGGATGTGATAAAGGACAGAAAGGGAGTGAGAGTCTGTTAAGGTCCTTTAATGGACTGGAACCCGGTGGTCTGGAGTCAATGATAAGAAAGAAAGAGAGAAAGAAGCTAATATTCTCTGCTTTATTTAGAGAACCAATAAAACCCTAGAACAGGGCTTGCCCCACTCACGAAGGCACAGGGCATCCTTGCAAGAAGGTCTTGAAAGCCCCAGGCAACAAAGTGATCTCAATGGGTTTCCACGCTCCAGAAAATTAGCCAGAGGGAGGGAGAGAGAGAGAGAGAGAGAAAGACATGGGGACCCAAGCCTCTGGTGGAGCAAGGGTGTTTTAATGATATTTCTGTGAGTATATATAGGTTGTTGTACAAGGAATTTCTTTTGACAATGATAAAGACCAGAAAACCAAACGTACAGCAACCGTTATCAAGGGAATGGAATTAAAAATGGTCATAAGGTCAGAAAACAATCCATATCTCAAGAAAGAGGGTCTTGACTAAGCAGTTTTGTTGTAAGGAGAATGTCTGCTGAAGGAAATCCATACATGTGTTTCATCATATGACCTCATTCCTGGGAGCAGCATGCCATTCCACTCATTCCTGTTGCCAGGAACTGATATGGAACAGAGGATTTAGGAGAGACAGAAAACAGCACACAGGAATCCTCCTGTTAAACATTCCCTGACAAGAGGCCAGCCAGGCCTGAGCCCCTGCAGGGGCTCATCCAAGAAATAGTTCATGCTGGAAAGTAGTTACAAGACCTCGTAGTTCGTAGAGTGCAGTATTATGTATGGGCTTATCAGGTGATACAGTGGGAAAGAATCTGCCTACCAAAGCAGGAGAGGCCAGGGACGCAGGTTTGATTCCTGGGTCAGGAAGATCTCTGGGAGTGGGAAATGGCAATCCACTCCAGTATTCTTGCTTGCGTAATCCCAGGGACAGAGGAACCTGGCAGGCTATCATCCATGGAGTGGCAAAGAGTCTGACACTGCTGAGCAACTGAGCACAGCACAGCACAGTATCATGCATAAATAAAGTAGCCTTCTGATGGAATAGAATATAAATTCCAGAAAAGGCTGAAATATACATGAAAATTTGTCATTGACTAAAAATAGCCTACCAAATTGGTAAAGTGTGGGCATTTAAAATAACTGTTATTTGGACAACTGAGCAGCCTTAGAGGGGATAAAAACAGTATATTTATTTTTGATAACTATCCCACAGCAGGATAAACCCTAAATGATACACAATTTTGTATATTTTAGAGTGAAATGATGACAGTATTCTAAGAAATAGGTTTTATAATTTTGGAGTAAGGAAAGTTTAACTCATTAAAATTTAGAATGCAGGACACACAAACAAATAACAAAAAAAAGTGTAAAAATAAATGATTCTAGATGCTAAAAAGTAGCAAGCCCCATAAGTATCAAATATAAATAATATAATGGAAAAAATTGTCACAACTGATTTCAGATAAAGTGATCTTGACTCCTTCTTTAATACAGAGGAAACATCTAAAGTATAAATTTTAAAAATGGGTAAAACAGTTGAATTAACAATTCACGGAAGAAAATTATTCTTTCACCATACAGACAACAGCTTCATTTGTAAAAAAAAAAAAAAAAAAAAAAAAAAGAAAGAAAGAAAGAAAGAAAAGAAATAATAATAAGTAAATTGTAACCTGAACAATGATACAGTGTTAAAAAATTCTAAGACATTTTCCTATGCATTGTGTATGTGTGGAGAGGAATATACAACTGACCAATATCACAACTGTGCTCATTCTTTGAATTAATCAGTAAGCATGCACACATACTAAGATATGCAGTAGCATGATATTGCAACAAATTTATGCTTGAAAAGGTGTGAATATTTTATGACTTAATGAGCCTTGATATCAATATTGTCATCTATTCTTTTCTCTCCCACAGTGATATGATATTTTTAAAATATATTCTATAGTTTATCAAAAATTTCTAGTGCTTGAAGGTAGACTGGCTTATTGTGACCCAGTGCCTCTTAACCGCAAATGAAAGTTGCTGGGAGCCAGCTCGGGAGATCCTACCCATGGCAAAGGTCATGAGGAAGAGGCCTGATGGGCAAAGGTGGGTCAGAACTCAAGGGACTCCCCGACCCCACCCATGAAAAGGTCATGCGGGCAGGATCAAGACTCAAGAGGTCCCCTATATCTACTCGAGCATCTACCCCCGAAACCAAAATCTGTCTGTTATACTACACTCTTCTGACATTAACAGGGGCTATCCCCGACCACTTTTCTCTGGAAAATTAACTTAGAGCTCCAGTTAATAGTCTCCTGCATATAAAAGGAGTGTCTCAGGTCAAACCTCTCTGCTGGCAGACTAGCTTGTGTGACAGAATTATCCACACTCCTGCTATTATACACATGATTATTTACAACCTCTCAGCCATAAACAGCACCTAGAGTTTGGAGTATTTTGAAAGTCTTAGTTAGCATATTCTAAAGATAAAAATCATGTTGATGAAGGGTTTCATGGATGAGTTAATGATTGCCACCAGGCCTCCATATCCTTAGGCACCTGGGAGTATGTTAATCAATGTAATTGGAATGTAGAAAAAAATATATAGTAGTTTTGATGTTAGCAATACTAGACTTTTGAGTTAATGGATTTTCTCTTTGTTATAAATCACTGTACTCCTCTTTCTTTGTTATAAACCTTTGTATCCTTGCTATGTAAGAATGTAACTTTATCACTATCTTAAGACTAAGTAGATCTTAAGGGAAAACAAGTTTTCTGACTGACTAACCTTTATCAATAGAAAGGAAGATCGAAAAATGTTAATCGATCTTCAGGCCAGAAGATATAGTAAACAAACGTAAGACCCTTGTAAGAACAAAGGTATGCAAAGAACACTCTGTCTTTAGATAAAGGTCAGAGCAGCTGACCCTGCATGACTCTGCCTCTTACATTTATCTCTATGTACAACTTAAAGTATAAAAGCTTTCCTGAAAAATAAGGAGATGGGCCAGTTTCTTGAAAGGCTGGTTTCCCCATGTTGTCTTTTCTCTTCTTTCAGGCTAGTTCCCACCTGGAACACACAGGTCCGCCATGTCTACTTATTCATCTGGGCTTCTAAGATCTGAATAGGAAGGCACCCTGCATCTTCACTGCCTTGGGAGACAGGGAGGGTGCCTGTGGCCTATGTAGACTGTGCAAGTCTCTTGTCTCGAGACTTAATTGATTTTCTGTGTAAACCAAGGAATATAAGCCTCTTTCTCTCCTATATTTTCCTAACTGCTATATTCCTTCTTTATCTCTTTCTATATCTTTAAATAAATTATTTGTCTAGGTCGCTGATGCCGTCCCCCTGAGGATACCCTGGATCCAACCAGGGCTGGACCCTGGTAGAAAGTTATTTGTTTTTAATTGCTTTAGAAGTTGGAAAATTAAACTCAGATTTAAGTATGTCCTTTTATAAAGATGTTGATTTATTTTTCAAAGCAATTCTGTAGTATCACCAGTCTTGAATCATATTTTTGTTGCTTGGTTACTACCTTTTTTTAATAATAAAAGGTAATTCATTTTTCTAAATTAGTTTCAGAAAAAAAAAATAGAAGCATAGCCAAAAGTAAGAAAGAATATTATGCTTTTTTTTCCATGATAGAATATGCTATTCAACATAGTTCTGGAAGTTTTGGCCACAGCAATCAGAGCAGAAAAAGAAATAAAAGGAATCCAAATTGGAAAAGAAGAAGGAAAACTCTCACTGTTTGCAGATGACATGATCCTCTACATAGAAAACCCTAAAGACTCCACCAGAAAATTACTAGAGCTAATCAATGAATATAGTAAAGTTGCAGGATATAAAATCAACACACAGAAATCCCTTGCATTCCTATACACTAATAATGAGAAAGTAGAAAACGAAATTAAGGAAACAATTCCATTCACCATTGCAACGAAAAGAATAAAATACTTAGGAATATATCTACCTAAAGAAACTAAAGACTTATATATAGAAAACTATAAAACACTGATGAAAGAAATCAAAGAGGACACTAATAGATGGAGAAATATACCATGTTCATGGATTGGAAGAATCAATATAGTGAAAATGAATATATTACCCAAAGCAATCTACAGATTCAATGCAATCCCTATCAAGCTACCAGCGGTATTTTTCACAGAACTAGAACAAATAATTTCAAGATTTGTATGGAAATACAAAAAACCTCGAATAGCCAAAGCAATTTTGAGAAAGAAGAATGGAACTGGAGGAATCAACTTACCTGACTTCAGGCTCTACTACAAAGCCACAGTCATCAAGACAGTGTGGTACTGGCACAAAGACAGAAATATAGATCAATGGAACAAAATAGAAAGCCCAGAGATAAATCCACACACATATGGACACCTTATCTTTGACAAAGGAGGCAAGAATATACAATGGAGTAAAGACAATCTCTTTAACAAGTGGTGCTGGGAAAACTGGTCAACCACTTGTAAAAGAATGAAACTAGATCACTTTCTAACACCACACACAAAAATAAACTCAAAATGGATTAAAGATCTAAATGTAAGACCAGAAACTATAAAACTCCTAGAGGAGAACATAGGCAAAACACTCTCCGACATAAATCACAGCAGGATCCTCAATGATCCGCCTCCCAGAATACTGGAAATAAAAGCAAATATAAACAAATGGGATCTAATTAAAATTAAAAGCTTCTGCACAACAAAGGAAACTATAAGCAAGGTGAAAAGACAACCCTCTGAATGGGAGAAAATAATAGCAAATGAAGCAACTGACAAACAACTAATCTCAAAAATATACAAGCAACTTATACAGCTCAATTCCAGAAAAATAAACGACCCAATCAAAAAATGGGCCAAAGAACTAAATAGACATTTCTCCAAAGAAGACATACGGATGGCTAACAAACACATGAAAAGATGCTCAACGTCACTCATTATCAGAGAAATGCAAATCAAGACCACAATGAGATACCACTTCACACCAGTCAGAATGGCTGCGATCCAAAAGTCTGCAAGCAATAAATGCTGGAGAGGGTGTGGAGAAAAGGGAACCCTTTTACACTGTTGGTGGGAATGCAAACTAGTACAGCCACTATGGAGAACAGTGTGGAGATTCCTTAAGAAATTGCAAATAGAACTGCCTTATGACCCAGCAATCCCACTGCTGGGCATACACACCGAGGAAACCAGAATAGAAAGAGACACATGTACCCCAATGTTCATTGCAGCACTGTTTATAATAGCCAGGACATGGAAACAACCTAGATGTCCATCAGCGGATGAATGGATAAGAAAGCTGTGGTATATATACACAATGGAGTATTACTCAGCCATTAAAAAGAATACATTTGAATCAGTTCTAATAAGATGGATGAAACTGGAACCAATTATACAGAGTGAAGTAAGCCAGAAAGAAAAACACCAATACAGTATACTAACACATATATATGGAATTTAGAAAGATGGTAATGAGGACCCTGTATGCAAGACAGCAAAAGAGATACAGATGTGTAGAGCGGACTTATGGACTCTGAGGGAGAAGGAGAGGGAGAGGGAGAGGGAGGGATGATTTGGGAGAATAGCATTGAAATATGTATACTATCATGTAAGAAATGAATTGCCAGTCTATGTTCAATGCAGGATGCAGGATGCTTGGGGCTGGTGTATGGGGATGATCTGGAGGGAAGATGTGGGGTGGAAGGTGGGAGGGGGGTTCATGTTTGGGAGTTCGTGTAAAAAAATAAATAAATACAAAAATAAAAAATAAAATAAAATAAAATTTAAGAAACAGATGGATTATGTATATACATATGAAAAATAGTGTTCTAAATACTACTTTTTACCCAAAGAAGGTATGTACAGTATGATTATGATTTGATTTTCTTAAAAATATGCTTAATCCATGCTGTGTGTAATAGCATTTTATTCATTTCTATAACTCTTTGGTTTTCCTCTGTGTGTAATTATCACAATTACAGTCAGTTCTAGTTTGATAAAGATTTGACAATATGAATGATGCAAAATTAGCATTCTCAGATGTGTCCCTTGACACACATGCATATATTTCTTCTGGTACATGGTATTTCTTCTTCTTGCTGCTACTGCTGCTGCTAGGTCGCTTCTGTTGTGTCTGACTCTGTGCAACCCCACAGACGGCAGCCCACTGGGCTCCATCATCCCTGGGATTCTCCAGGCAAGAACACTGGAGTGGGTTGCCATTTCCTTCTCCAATGCATGAAAGTGAAAAGTGAAAGTGAAGTCGTGTCTGACTCAGCGACCCCATGGACTGCAGCTTACCAGGTTCCTCCGTCCATGGGAGTTTCCAGGCAAGAGTACTGGAATGGGATGCCATTGCCTTCTCCAGGTACATGGTTAAGGGTAAGATTTTCTTGATGAAGACAGGCTGTGTGCTAATATGCTGTATAATTCATACACCAGCATCAGGTGAGAGCTTTCATTACTTGACATCTTTTACATATGCGATAGTGTTAGTCTTGTTTATTTCATCCTTGTAATGAATGTGTCATAGATTTCATTTGGTTTTAATTTGCATTTACTGGTTGCTAATGCTAAAGCTGAAAGTCCAGTACTTTGGCCACCTCATGTGAAGAGTTGACTCATTGGAAAAGACTCTGACGCTGGGAGGGATTGGGGGCAGGAGGAGAAGGGGACGACAGAGGATGAGATGGCTGGATGGCATCACTGACTCGATGGATGTGAATCCGAGTGAATTTTGGGAGTTGGTGATGGACAGGGAGGCCTGGCGTGCTGCGATTCATGGGGTCGGAAAAAGTGTGCTGCGATTCATGGGGTCGGAAAAAGTGTACTGCGATTCATGGGGTCGGAAAAAGTCAGACATGACTGAGCAACTGAACTGAACTGAATGAGTTATTTTCTTCTGTTTTCTGGGCATTTAGATTATTCTGTCTTATGAAATGTATCTTTAAGTCTGTTGTCAATATTTCTCCTGAATTTTTGATGCTTCTGATTTACAGCACTCCTTTAACTATAGTGGATTTAAACATTTTATGTTGAAAAACTTTCACTCTGAATAGCAGTATTTCTTAGTCCAGGAAGTGCAACAGATTAATCTTAACATTATGACTAATAATTTTATCAAAAACACTTTTCTCACACCAAAGTCATGAAGTTAATAAACATTATCTTGAAAAAGACTCATTGTTATACATTTTACTTAAGCTTACAAATTATCTGAGATTACATTTTAAAATAAATTTTGTGAAGTGAGGGTCAGGCTCTCTTTTTTTTTAACCACTATATATAATTAAATTAATATAATTTATTAAAAAGCCATCTTTTTTACATTTTCTGCAGTATGAACTTTTGCTTGTTCAAGTGTGCCCATGTTCTATAGTCATTCAACAAGTATTCTCTGAAGCTTTCCATATGCAATAATTTTTGCTGGCTGAAATATTTTTTTAAGTAAGTTATAACAATACAGAGGGAGACAAAATAGAATATACATTATGAATTTTGGATTAAAATACTGGGAGGCCAGTTGATAGATAAAATATACTATGTGGTTTTAGTACTTTGGCCACCTGATGCAGAGAGCCAACTCAATGTAAAAGACCCTGATGTTAGTAAAAATGTAGGCAAGAAGGAGGAGACAGCAGAGGATGAGGTGGTTGTATATTAATAGTGTCACTGACTCAGTGGACTCTGAATCTGGGCAATTTCTGAGACATAGTGGAGGACTGAGGAGCCTGGCATGGTACAGTCCATGAAGACACAGAGAGTTGGACATGACTTACCAAACTGAACAACAACAACAAATCAAATAAGCAGTGAATTTTTGCTGACAAAGACTAGTCCATTAAATATGAGATCAGCAAAAACTTTAATTTCTTATAAATACAAACACTAAGGAGACAATCCTGATATCAGAAAGTCAAGCATAAAATGGCAAATTCATGAGGATAATCAATTTATATTAATACAGGAAGCAAAATTTCAAATAATGTTTGATTAACACAAGAGAAAAACTAAGTGGGGATAAATATCACTAGCTCAAAGCAGTGGATAAGATATTAAACATTAATGCAGTCATTTTCTCAAGGCTGTCGTGACATCCTTATTCCTCAGAGTATATATCATGGGATTAAATGTCAGGGTAACACGGTATAGAAAGAAGAAAAAAGATCTTTCCTGTAAAATTTTTGGAATCATGTCATAAATATGTAATGGTTCTAGGTCCACAAAATAAAGGCTCAACTATGGGGCTTCCCAGGTGATGCTAATGGTAAAAAACCTACCTGCCAATGCAGGAGAGATAAGAGACACAGGTTCAATCCCTGTGTAGGGAAGATCCCCTGGAGAAGGGCACAGCAGCCCATTCCAGTGTTCTTGCCTGGACAGTCCCATGGACAGAGGAGCCTGGTGGGCCATGGTCCATAGGGTTGCAGAGAGTTGGACACAATCGAAGCAACTTGGTGCACATGCATGGTGTGAGGTGAGCAGGTGGAGAAAACTTTGGCCCATCCTGTTGCTGATGGCAACATAGGATGAAGAAGTGATTTTACTGTAGGAGCCAAGTGTCAGCTGAAAAGGGATCATGACAAACGATACACTAATGGTACAATTACAGAGACTGACATCTCATTAAGAAAAGCATTGCCACAGGCTGTCAGGAAGCATTTAACAGGAGGCTTCCTGTGTGCTCTTTTGGATCTATCATGAATCCTCTGTCCCTTATTAATTCCTGAATATTCGGCAATTAAATGGAGTAGCAAACTACTCCCGGGGACTGAAGAATGCATGCATTTCCTTCATTAGTTTTTACATATGGTGATAAGTAACTATTTACGACCTTCTTCCTTTTTATGAACCATATGGTAAAAGTGATTATTTACAACCGTCTCTCTTTGATATGGATTGCCTTATCAAAAGTCTGGACTTTTGATTTTTCTCTTTGATGAAAATAGTTACCTTGTAAGGCAGTATAAATACCCACATTCTGTTGAAATAAATACCTTTGCTCCATCAGAGCGTGGGTCCCTGTGTCTGTCTTTCTTTCTGTTTCTCTTTCTCTCTCAGGCTAATTCTCTGGAGTGCAGAGGCTCACTGAGCTCACTTTCTTGCCTGGGGTTCTAGGACCCTTTGATGAAGGTGAATTATACATTCACCTCCTCGAGAGGACACCTGGTGCCTATGTGTAGCAGTGCAAGCCTTCTGTCAAAGGCTTTATTAGGTTTCTGCGTAAACCAAGGAATATCAGCCTCTTTCTCTCTCTCTTTTACTTTCTTATCGTAGACTCCAGGCCACCAGGTTCTTGTCCATAAAGGACCTCAACAAGTAGTGCCCAGAACAGGGGCCTGGTACACCTAGCAGATTCATATGGAATGACCCCAAGGGCCTATTGAAGCCGGTAAGTACTAAGACAAGTAAAACGGCTGGAAAGCCCCATTGCTTTTCTACTGTACTTCATCACTTATTTAAAGTTCTGCTATCTCCTGTACTGTAAATGGAGAAGAAGCTAAAGGCAACTAGAGAAATTACTTGCTTATGAAAATGCAAATCAGGAATGTCAAAAAGCTACAGCTCCAATTCTTGAGACAAGAACTATTATTGATTATTTGAAGGCTTGTCGCAATCTAGAATCAGAAACTCAAAAGATGCAAATGCTAGCTGAAACAATGGTTCCTGCCCTAAGAAAGGGAAATGAAGGATGCTTTACATGTGAAGATAAGAACCACTTAAAAGGGACAGACCTAAGAAAGCTAACAAAAAACCTCCAAAAATCTGCCTTTGGTGCCATAGAGGAATGCATTGGGCCAAAGACTGTAAATCTAAATTTGGCATTGAAGAAAAACGTATTCCAGGAAACTCCAAGCAGAGGACGCCCCCAGGTCCCCTTCAGCAAAAACTAGGGTCAAATTCATCTTTTCCCTCAAACCCTCAACATCTGGCACTGTTGCTGTCGATATACCAGCCTTTAATGACTTTCTCCTTTACTCTCAGGCAGTCCCCTCTAGAATACCTACCAGACTTTTTGGATCCCTGCCCCCACAAACCTTCAGTCTTTTACATGGCTGACTTAGTTTGACTTCTAAAGGAATTACTGTTCACCCTGGAGTAATTTATTCAAATTATAAAGGAGAAATTCAAATTATGATGTCATCTCAGATTTTATGGCAATTCAAAAAGGGGGATAAAATTGCTCAATTACTTCTTTTACCTTACATTTCTATTAACTTCTTTAATGATGTATGGATGGGTGAATTCAGTAGTACAGATCAAAAGCAGTCCTTTGGACGTCATTATTTAGAAAAGGCAGAGGAAACAGAAATCAAATTGCCAACATCTGCCGGATCATGGAAAAAGCAAGAGAGTTCCAGAAAAACATCAATTTCTGCTTTATTGACTATGCCAAAGCCTTTGACTGTGTGGATCACAATAAACTGTGGAAAGTTCTGAAAGAGATGGGAATACCAGACCACTTGACCTGCCTCTTGAGAAATCCGTATGAAGGTCAGGAAGCAACAGTTAGAACTGCACATGGAACAACAGACTGGTTCCAAACAGGAAAAGGAGAACGTCAAGGCTGTATATTGTCACCCTGCTTACTTAACCTTTATGCAGAGTACACCATGAGAAATGCTGGACTGGAAGAAACACAAGCTGGAATCAAGATTGCTGGGAGAAATATCAATAACCTCAGATATGCAGATGACACCACCCTTATGGCAGAAAGTGAAGAGGAGTTAAAAAGTTTCTTGATGAAAGTGAAAGAGCAGAGTGAAAAAGTTGGCTTAAAGCTCAACATTCAGAAAACGAAGATCATGGCATCCAGTCCCATCACTTCATGGGAAATAGATGGGGAAACAGTGGAAACAGTGTCAGACTTTATTTTTGGGGGCTCCAAAATCACTGCAAATGGTGACTGCAACCATGAAATTAAAAGACGCTTACTCCTTGGAAGAAAAGTTATGATCAAACTAGATAGTATATTCAAAAGCAGAGACATTACTTTGCCGACTAAGGTCCGTCTAGTCAAGGCTATGGTTTTTCCAGTGGTCATGTATGGATGTGAGAGTTGGACTGTGAAGAAGGTTGAGAGCCAAAGAATTGATGCTTTTGAACTGTGGTGTTGGAGAAGACTCTTGAGAGTCCCTTGGACTGCAAGGAGACCCAACCAGTCCATTCTGAAGGAGATCAGCCTTGGGATTTCTTTGGAAGGAATGATGCGAAAGCTGAAACTCCAGTACTTTGTCCACCTCATGCGAAGAATTGACTCATTGGAAAAAACTCTGATGCTGGGAGGGATTGGGGGCAGGAGGAGAAGGGGACGACCAAGGATGAGATGGCTAGATGGCATCACGGACTTGATGGACTTGAGTCTGAGTGAACTCCAGGAGATGGTGATGAACAGGGAGGCCTGGTGTGCTGTGATTCATGGGGTCGCAAAGAGTCGGACACGACTGAGTGACTAAACTGAACTGAACTGAACTGATTATCTGAATTTGCCAGACCGACTGTAAATATCAAAAGTAATGGTAAAAGATTTTCTAGTCTCTTCGACACTTGGTCTGATATTACTATTATTTCCAAATATTTGTGGCCCAAATCCTGGCCTGTACAAATTTTTTTTTTTTTTTGCCAAATTGCAGGGATTTCTCAAACCAAAGTACAAGAGGTTTATCAAAGTACTCAAATTTATCCATTTGAGGGACCAGAAGTTCAACCTGCAACATTAAAATCTTATGTGATAGATGCACACCTGTATCTAATAGGAAGGGATTTACTTCAGTTCAGTTCAGTCACTCAGTCGTGTCCGACTCTTTGCGACCCCATGAATCGCAGCACGCCAGGCCTCCCTGTCCATCACCATCTCCTGGAGTTCACTCAGACTCACGTCCATCGAGTCCGTGATGGGGGCAGGAGGAGAAGGGGATGACCGAGGATGAGATGGCTGGATGGCATCATGGACTCGACGGACGTGAGTCTGAGT
>SJYX01004370.1:352178-364232 GCA_006410675.1 Oreotragus oreotragus
ACTTGGTCATGGTGTATGATCTTTTTAATGTGTTGTTGGATTCTGATTGCTAGAATTTTGTTGAGGATTTTTGCATCTATGTTCATCAGTGATATTGGCCTGTAGTTTTCTTTTTTTGTGGCATCTTTGTCAGGTTTTGGTATTAGGGTGATGGTGGCCTCATAGAATGAGTTTGGAAGTTTACCTTCCTCTGCAATTTTCTGGAAGAGTTTGAGTAGGATAGGTGTTAGCTCTTCTCGAAATTTTTGGTAGAATTCAGCTGTGAAGCCGTCTGGACCTGGGCTTTTGTTTGCTGGAAGATTTCTGATTACAGTTTCAATTTCCGTGCTTGTGATGGGTCTGTTAAGATTTTCTATTTCTTCCTGGTTCAGTTTTGGAAAGTTGTATTTTTCTAAGAATTTGTCCATTTCTTCCACGTTGTCCAATTTATTGGCATATAATTGCTGATAGTAGTCTCTTATGATTCTTTGTATTTCTGTGTTGTCTGTTGTGATCTCTCCATTTTCATTTCTGATTTTATTGATTTGATTTTTCTCCCTTTGTTTCTTGATGAGTCTGGCTAATGGTTTGTCAATTTTATTTATCTTTTCAAAAAACCAGCTTTTGGCTTTGTTGATTTTTGCTATGGTCTCTTTTGTTTCTTTTGCATTTATTTCTGCCCTAATTTTTAAGATTTCTTTCCTTCTACTAACTCTGGGGTTCTCCATTTCTTCCTTTTCTAGTTGCTTTAGGTGTAGAGTTAGGTTATTTATTTGACTTTTTTCTTGTTTCCTGAGGTATGCCTGTATTGCTATGAACTTTCCTCTTAGCACTGCTTTTATAGTGTCCCACAGGTTTTGGGTTGTTGTGTTTTCATTTTCATTCATTTCTATGCACATTTTGATTTCTTTTTTGATTTCTTCTGTGATTTGTTGGTTATTCAGAAGCGTATTGTTCAGCCTCCAAATGTTGGAATTTTTAGTAGTTTTTCTCCTGTAATTGAGATCTAATCTTAATGCATTATGGTCAGAAAAGATGCTTGGAATGATTTCGATTTTTTTGAATTTATCAAGGTTAGATTTATGTCCCAGGATGTGATCTATCCTGGAGAAGGTTCCGTGAGCACTTGAGAAAAAGGTGAAATTCATTGTTTTGGGGTGAAATGTCCTATAGATATCAATTAGGTCTAACTGGTCTATTGTATCACTTTTCTAATCATACTCATATGGCTCTTACCAGGTCCATCCCACCAGTACCTAAAGCGTCCACTGTAGTAATGTTACTCTATCATTTATGCCATGTCCAGTTTTTGACAGTGGCCTTTTTCCATGTTCAGGCAGAGGGGATAATGTCTATGCAACTTCGATATTTGTATCTCTTAGAATTCACCTAATATGGAAATTGTCATGTCCTTTTTAAAAGAAATGTGGAATTGTGTTTATCTTTTCATATCTTCTTCCTGTTAGCTTACCCTGTGTTTACTTTAGTATTTTTCCCCCTCTTTGAGTCCTGACAATTTGTTAAGTGTGGGTATCTGTTAGAGAGCTCAGAATTCTTGTGAATAGTGTGTCCATCAGCAATTAGTTTAAGGTTGCTGTTCGAGAAAATGTCCCCAAGGTGGAAGCATTTCTTCATTGCCTCCTTTTCTTGCTATGGTAACAGCAGCCTCAGTGTTTCTCTTAGGTCTAGTTGTAAATGAGAGTAAAATGAGAAACTGGAAGACAGCAAAAGCTTTCGTTTCTCTGGCCTTTGAGGTTTTTTATTTAAGTTAAAGTCTTATTTCTTATTTAAGACTCTTTATGCCGTTGTATTTATTGCAGATAAACAGATTCTCCTACCCTTCCACGGATACCTGGAGGTATTCAGCTGCAGCTATTGTCACAGGTATGTTTTTAGAATATGTTGAGAACATGTCTCTTGATACAGGAGTTCCATGTGGATTAAGAATAGGTATTTGTGGGAATAAGTTTATTCCAGCCTTCACCTTTTGGCCTCTCACCCATCGACAACATTTGCTAACCTTAATTTTCTTACCAGGACTGTAAGCTCATTTCATGTTTGTTTGGGTACTAATATTAAATTACAATTACTTAATGGTAAGAAATAATGGTAATAACTTAATGAAAATGGTCTGGACCGTTTTCAATAGTGGCCTTTTCCAGTGCTCAGAGTTGCTGTCACTTAGCAGAAATCTAAAGATTTCGTATCTCTGATAAGAAACCCAGTTGAGCATTATTCATGGGGTTTTTGTTTTCTGAAAGCACTTTGAGTTGTATTTACCTGGTGATGTTTACTTCCTGAGTGTGTCCTGTTTTTGTTTTTGTTTTTGTTTATTTGTTGGTTGGTTGGTTTTAATTACTTTTTTTTTTTTAATGTGTTACCGCTGGCATGTTGAAGGGTAGGGATCATGTTCAGTCCAGTGGCCTTGTGAATATCAGATGTTTATCAACAATAGTTTGAAGGCTGCGGTTACAGAGAAAACCCTCCATGTTGCAAGGTCTTTTAAATTCCCTCCCTTTTTAGGATGGCTACAGTTGTCTTAAGAGTTTTTGTCATACTTGGTTGTAAAGTAGAATGAGCCAGAGAAACCACCAAACCTGGTGTCCCCTCACTCTCCTAGTTCAGCTCTCCTTAGCTTTCCTTAGTTCAGCTTTACTAGCGCAACTCTCCTTAGCTTAACTCTCCTTAGCTTAGCTCTCCTTAGCTCAGCTGTCCATAGCTCTCCTTAAGTTCTTGTCTCAGCCCTCCTAGCTCTCCATAGTGTAGTCCTCCTTAGGATACCTATCATTAGCTCAGCTCTCCATAGCTTAGATTTCCTTAACACAGCTCTCCTCCTGTTAGCTTAGCTTTCCTTACCTCAGCTCTCCTTAGCTCAGCTCTCCTAAGATAGCTATCATTAGTTCAGCTCTCCTTCAGTCAGTCAGTTCAGTCGCTGTCATGTCCGACTCTTTGTGACTCCATGGACTCCAGCATGCTGAGCCTCCCTGTCCATCACTGACTCCTGGAGTTTACTCAAACTCATTTACATTGAGTCCGTGATGCCATCCAACCATCTCATCCTCCGTCATCCCTTTTCCTGCCTCCTTCAATCTTTTCCAGCATCAGTGTCTTTTCAAATGAGTCAGTTCTTCGAATCAGGTGGCTAAACTGTTGGAGTTTCAGCTTCAGCATCATTTCTTCCAATGAACACCCAGGACTGATCTACTTTAGGAGGGACTGGTTGAATCTCCCTGCAGTCCAAGGGACTCTAAAGAGTCTTCTCCAACACCACAGTTCAAAAGACTTACAGGGCACAGCTGATAGTTTCATTGAGTTAGACAAGCTGTGGTCCATATGATTAGACCACTCCTCACCTTGAACATGATCTTAGACGTGGGGTAGCTCCCCTCAGGTGCTCACTGCTCCAGCACATCACAGCCACTGCTTGCTGCTGAGGTTGTGTGGTGGAAATAAAACTGAAAGTTCTGGGATAAATGTGCTGATTATAGAACACATTTAATTCAACTTTCTTCAAAATAGCAATAACAAAACTTCACATTTGTTTCACACTTTAGTTCATATCAGGTTTTTGTTCATAGTCTTTTCAGTGCTGCTTTCTAATAACCAGTTTCACTGGTTTTTCAATAAATCCTCTGGCCTCCTAATTCAACAGCTCTTGTCTGACCTCTGGCTCTGGGACTGACGTAGGGCCCTCAGCTCCTTGGAGCCAGATTTACCCCAGCCTCTTGGTCCCACTTTCCAGAGTTGTAACAAGTCGTTAATAGCACTCCATTCCTCCTACACACACGCAAGTAGACAGCTATGTCTAGAGCTCAGCGAGTACCACAGTCTAGACCCCAGAGCTCCTGGCAAAGGTGTGGCAGGAAAGACAGAGGGCAGGCAGACGAGTGTTGGCCAATGTCCACGGCAAGGACTGGGAGCCATGGTTCCTGCCCAGACCTCGCATAAACTCAAAGTTTTCTAACCCTCATCCCCTCCTGACCAGCTATCCCATCATTGTGTCCTCGGCGGTCTCTGCCCATGTGCTCTTTCCATAGAACTGGCTTTTCTTCTTTTTGGCCTGTGAAGTCCCATGGACAGAGGAGCCTGGTGGGCCACAGTCCATATGTTCAAAAAGAGTCTAACATGAGTTAGCCAGGAAACAACAACAATGAATAGATGAGAAAGCGAAGGAAGGTTAAACACACACACACACACACAAAGCAATAAAAAATCGTGTCACTGTAATTAGAAGGTAATTGAGGACCTGCTATTACTCTAAGAAAGTTTCAGATGAACACACAGTTGGAAACTGTACTGTGTTCCTATATCCTACCATACACATTCCTGCTATAATGTGACAGCAATGACTTGCCGAATAACAATAATTATCATGATAATCAGGCTCTGCTATTTTCACTATACTCTGAATTTTCAGCACATATTTGTGTAATATTTATTCAGTGTAAGCAGGCATTTTCTAACAGCTTCCCTTTGGGCTCAGACAGCAAAGAATCTGCCTGCAATGCAAGGGACCTGTCTTTGATCTTTCGATGAGGAAAAACCCATGGGGAAGGAAGTGACTGACGGCTAATGACTTCAGAACTTTTGATCACTAGAAAACTCCTAACCCCATAGAATATTAATAGGTGAGTGCTCTTCCAAAAGCCTCCATATCAAACCTAAGACTAAGTCACACCCCAAAGCCAGCAAGCTGTAGTGCCAAACACCCCTCACCTATCCCTCACCCAAATAGGGGCACAGCCTTGCACATCAGCAGACTGGCTGCTCAAAGGCATACTGCACCCATACATTCCAACCACAGTAGTGGACACAGCCACTACCTTTCAGAAAGACACAATCTAGCTCCACCTACCAAAACATACACACAATTTCCCCAAACTAGGAAACCATCATACAGCATTGGTACAGTCCCACTCAGGAGAGGTAGACTTCATAATTAAGAGGAACTACAGCCTTTCAACCAAGAAAAGGATCACAAACACAGTAAGTTAAACAAAAAGAAATGACAGAGAAACATCCAGCAAATGAGGGAACATGGCTAAAACCCAAGGACTGAATACCAGAAATTAACAAATGAGACCTAGGTAACTTAAAAGCTCCAGGTAGATGCCTTCTCCCTGCCTGATCAGAAACAAGCTCTCCCACCCACCAGTCGACCACAGCTTAACTCTTGTAGCTTAGGAAGACATAAATTGGCCCTGGCCCAATCCATTCATTCCAGGTCAGCAAAGAGACCACCCCAGCTTCATCCATGCCAGGGAAGTGCAGAGACCACCCCACATCCATCAATGCCAGGTCAGCACACAACCACTCCATATACAGCAATGCCAGGTCATCACACAAACCATCCCAGCTCCATCTGCCAGGTCACCACACAGACCACACCCGTCCCTTCCATGCCAGAGCACTGACCAACCCAGCTTCATCCATGCCAGGTCAACATAGAGACCATCCTAGCTCCATCCATGCCACATCAGCACAGATCACCCCAGCTCTATCCATGCCAGGTAACCACTCAGACCACCACAGCTCCATCCATGCCAGGTCAGTGCAGAGACACCCCTCTCCATCCATGCCAGATCAGCACACAGACCACCTCAACTCCATTCATGCCAGGTCAGCACACAGACCGCCCACCTCCATCCATGCCAGGTGAGCACACAGACCAACCCAGCCCCTTCAATGCCAGTGCACAGACCCACCCAGCTCAATCTATGCCAGGTCACCACACAGACGACCCCAAATCCATCCATGCCAGATCAGCACTCAGAACACCCAAGCTGCATCCATGCCAGGTCAGCACACAGACCACCCCAGCTCCATCCATTCCAGGTCGGTTCACACACCATGCCTCCTCCATATTTCCCAACCTGTGGACTTGTCAAATGTACTGAAGATCCTGAGGGAGTTAGATGTTGGAAGCCATTGGGATTTGATTATAGAACTTCCACAGTAATAGGGAAACAGACTCATGGAAGGCACAAACAAAACCTTGTGTGCACCAGGACCCAGGAGAAAGGAGCAGTGACCCCACAAGAGACTGATCCAGACTTGCCTGTGAGTGCCCAGTGGCCTCTGGAGGAGGTGCAGGTCACTCGGGCCTCCTGCAGTGTGAGAGGCACTGGGATATTTTGAAAGAGGTTGCCATTGTCTTCATTACCTCCACCGTAGTTTTCTCTCAGGTAAAACAACAGGGAGGGCCACAATCCCGCCCATCAACAGAAAGCCATGTTGATGGGCATTTAATAGTTATAAGTTACAAGCGTTTCTAGCTAAAGAACAACTGATCTCCTGGATTATCCTAGTATTCATAACTGGGTAGACCGTCACAAAGCCAATTTTAACAGGTACTTTTAACTCACACTTAAAAAATATCACATGAAGAGATGTCAAAATTGTTAAGTATTAGGGAAGGGGATTCGGTATCACCTCACACCAATCAGAATAGTGATTGTCAAGCACTCTACAAAGGTTAAATCTGCCCAATGCTATGAATAATAAGGAAACATCCACCTCCATTGTTAAAATGAAAATAGGAGAAAGCCACTATGGAGTAGAGCATGGATATACATCAATAATGAAAATGAGAATGAATTAGAATATCCTTCAAGTCATACACAAATATAAACCTCAAAGAACATAAAGATCTAAATGTCAGATAGATACTATATAATTTTGAGGGCAACATGGGGGAACATGCTGCAACATCATTTCCACCAAGTGTGCCCAGAATAATGAAAAATGAACAAAAACTAATAAAACAGGACAGAATGAACCTTAATAGCATTTGCACATCAATGGAACCCTAAATGAAGGAGAAAGACAGTCTTCAGAATGGGAAAAAATATTTGCAGGCAAAAACGTCCATAAGGAAGAAAGAACATGGGGTACATAGATGATGAACCTTCACTCAGCCATAATAAGCAGGAAAAAATGCCATGGGAGGCCTCAGTGAATAAATAGAGGTGATCATAGCAAGTCAGGTGAGGGAGACAGGGACGGATATTAGCATAAGTTATCACTTGTAGCTGGGATCTAAAAATGGATACAGATGAACTTCTTTACCAAAGAGAAACAGTCTCAAAGACTCAGAAAATAATAAACGGTCCCCAGAAAGGAAAAAAAAAAAAAAACACTGTGGGACATGAAGTAATGAACTGATTCAGTCTAACATAGGGAGGCTAATATTATTGAAAACAACAACAATCCACCAGTAACCACTTTGTAAACAGGAATCCTATTCAACACTGTAATATCCTATATCAGAAAAGATCCTGGAATGGAAGATATACACATCTATGTACAAGTGAATCAAATTGTTGTCGATCCAAATAAAAAGAAAAAACACCCACAAGCTTGTCATTCAACTACATATGCCAATTCAAACTGGGGAATAAAGGTACAAAAAAACAATCAGAAAGGAGGACTCTACTGTCCTCAGGCCATGGTGACCCAGATGTTGTCACATCCCTGGAGCCTGAGATGGTTTTGGTCTCAAGCCTGGAGGGTCTCAGTGCAGATGGAGCTGGGAGCATGGGGCAGGAAATGTGACCCCAGAATGGACCTGTGGTGCCTCATTCCCTCTGCATGAGCATCCAACCTCCAGATGCAGGTGGAACCTCCTGCAGAGAAACCAAACCTACATCAGCCAAGAATTGGTGGAGCCTCCAGGCTGGAATAGGTTGTCAAGGTCCCCTGGCCACTCTATGTCCCCTAGGCTGAGGTTCTTACCTACAGCATCCGTCTTTAGAGTCACCTACAGATGACAGCACCCTCTAAGGTGGAACCTCCTGCAGAGAAACAAAGCCTATATTACCCCAAAATTGGTAGAGCCTCCAGTCTGGAACAGGTTTATAAGGTCCCTGGGCCACTCTATGTACCCTAGGCTGGGGTTCCTACCTCCAGCCTCCGTCTTTAGGGTCACCTACAGATGACAGCACCCTCTACAGAGTGGTGTCCACAAACTGGGATGTGTCCTGGGGACCCTGGGTAAGGGGGAAGGAGAAATGAGACTCAAGCATTGGCACATTCCACTCTAGCTGACAACCAATAAACAGAGTTTTCCATGAACCTCAATGATTGAGGACCAGAGTGAGGCAGGGAGCAATGTTGTTTCCTTAGAACCGTCTTCGAGAAAAACAACTTTAAAAATAATGCTGCTTGGTTTTCATATTCACAATGCCTGTGGAACTGTAAATAACTCCTCCCTTCCAGTCATGTCCCGGCATAGATCATCAGACAGGAATTCAAAACAGGGCCACCTTTCAAGAAAAAAAATGTAATAAGGTAAGCTGTAGTCACTCCGTAAAGTATAAGAAAGCACAGTTCGTCCAGCTCACTATGTATTCAGTTCAGTTGCACAGTTGTGTCCTACTCTTTGCAATCCCGTGGACGGCAGCACACCACTATGTATTAAATCCACGCAAATCAAAACTCCCGTGAAAAAAAAAAGAAAAAGAAAAAGAAACCTCCCACAGGTTAGAGTGGCCACTGTCTAAAAATCAACAGAGAATAGGGGCTGCAAAGGATGGAGGTAAAAGCGGATTCTCCCACACTCTCAGTGGGGATGCAAATGGGTGTGGGAACTATCAAAACCAGGAAGGAGGTTCTCTTTTGACTAAACACTAAGAAACCACATGGCCCGACAATCCCATGTCTGGGCTCAGACCCAGAGAATAGAATTCAGACTTTCCCATAAACCTTGTTTTCAGGACAGCTCGATTGGCAATGGCCAAAACTAGAACTGTTGCTGGCCAAAATTTTGGCTTTCTCTGTCCCATGAAGCAAAATAAAAAATACAGAGACAGAGTTTGAAGGAGATATGAATGTGGCTTTTATTCTCATGCCAGCAGAGAGGGGAACACAGTAGGGTCATGCCTCAAGGACTGAGTACCTTCCCACCCCCTGCCTATGAAGAATCTTGAGGCTTATAAAAGAGAAGGATTCACAACCAGGTGTCAGTGATGAGGAACAAAGTGGTAGGATCTAGATCTCTTCCTCTGCATTTTTTCAACGGCAGTCTTAGACTGAAGTCAATAACCCAGTAACTGACTCTGGCAGTTGGGGTGGCTCAGCGGCCTTCTTTTTGATATGCAAGTACAAGGGGAAGGGTGTTGTAAGGGTAACCACCAGATAGGTGATGTGTTTATCATAGTGTCCAAGAAAAAAACGTTACTCATAGCTCCTGCAGAGTTAGGGTGCAGAAAAGCAAACTTAGTCACAGACATTCAGAGTTATGAGTAGTTAATGTAAAAAAAAAAAAAAAAAACTAAGAAAGTTCAGGCCTGCACACTGTTTTCTTGATATCCTTTGTTCTCAAAAAAGGGAAAGAATAAAATACTAATTTCTCTCTTTTTTTTTCCTTTGCATGTATTATCAGTCACTTCAGCTATGTCTAACACTTTGTGAGCCCATGAACTGTAGCCCATCAGGCTCCTCTGTCCATGGGATTCTCCAGGCAAGAATACTGGAGTGGGTTGTCACAGTCTTCTCCAGAGGATCTTCCTCACCCAGGGACTGAACCTACATATCCTGAATTGGAAGGTGGATTCTCTATTGGCTGGGCCACCAGGGAAGCCCTCCCTGCAACAAATTCTACAAAGTTATTCATAGACAGGAAAATGAAGTCAGAGTGGTGCACCTTTGCTCTGGAATGCTACCCAGCCCTGAAACACGACGGAATAATGCCAGTGACAACAGCACGGATGGATAGTGTGAATACCATACTAAGTGAAGGAAGGCCGATAGAAAAAGACAAATTACAGATGGCATGACTGACAAGTATCTTCTTGAAATTAAGGCAAATGTAGGCTATTACACAGTAGAAACAGACTCACAAACTTAGAAAACCAACTTATTATTATTAAAAAAAAGTTAGGGATATTGGATAAATGAAGAGTTTGCAAGGAACAAACAAGTGTTAACATACATCAAACAGATAATCAGGATAAACAGTGTTGAATAGCAAAAGGAAAATTACTGGAGACACTGTACTCCTCTTTCTGGGGAAAATGAACCCAAAAAAGAATTGATAAATTTCACTGCATCTCTGAATCCAGCTCCTGTACACCTGAAACAAACACAGGATCAGAAATCAAACCTACGTCAAAATAAAACAGTGACTGCACAGAAAAAGAAATTTAAAGCAGGATCCTCTACGAGCCACCCCCCAGAGTCATAGAAATAAAAGCAAAAATAAACCAATGGGACCTAATTAAACTTAAAAGCTTTTGCACAACGAAGAAAAGTATAAGCAAGGTGAAAAGACATCCTTCATAATGGGAGAAAGTAATAGTAAATGAAGAAACTGACAAAGGATTAATCTTAAAAACATACAAGAAGCTCCTACAGCTCAATTCCAGAAAAAATAAATGACCCGATCAAAAAATAAGCCAAAGTTCTAAACAGACATTTCTCCAAAGAAGACATACAGATGGCAAGGAAACACATGAAAGGATGCTCAACAACACTCATTATCAGAGAAATGCAAATCCAAACCACAATGAGGTTCCGTCTCACACCAGTCACGATGGCTGCTATCAAGAAGTTTACAAGCAATAAATGCTGGAGAGGATGTGGAGAAAAGGGAACTCTCTTACACTGTTGGTGAGAATGCAAACTAGGCCTGCCACTATGGAGAACAGGGTGGAGATTCCTTAAAATCTGCAAATAGAGCTCTCATATGACCCAGCAATTCCACTGCTGGGCATACACACTGAGGAAACCAGGACAAAAAGAACTGGAACAGCCCTCCATTAGTAACAGAGGAGTTAGTGAAAAATAGCAGGACAGGCAAATTCTGGTTTTGGGGTAGATGCTTGAGCAGGTTCAGGGGATCCCTCGAGTCCTTACTTGAATTGCCTGCCAGGCCTCTTCCTCATGACCTTTGTCATGGGTGGGATCAGCCAAGCTGGCACCTGGCACTCTGGGACCTCCTCTGGTCCTTTCTGATTCAGCTCTTCATTTACCTTGGAGCACGGGCTACAGAGATTTGAGCCTCTGATTTTTTTTAAGTTTCCTGTGGTGGGCAGTTTCTGAGAAGTTTTCTTGGTCAGCTTTGCCTGAAGGTGATTATTCACTCTCACAGTTACCCTAGCCACCTGGAGAAAACAAGAGAGCGGTAGAGAATGGCACTGGTTTGGGGAAGAAGTTGAAGGTGGATGGGAATGACAGTTTCAGGAGAAGGGATGTGGGCAGAGAAGGGTTATGTGCCAGGCAAGGAAAGGGGAGGGGGTCATCTGGGGTGGGGTCAATGGGCAAGAGGAGTTTGGGCGGGATCAGCTCACCTTAACATGTTTTTGGACCTCAATTGAGAGGAGGTCTCCTCTTTTTTTTTTCCCGAGTAACAGGAGGCAGGTGTTTCACAACTACACTGGAGCCTTGTGGCTTCCCAGTCACCTTAGTCATTTTGAGGTGTCCTACTGGTCTGCTCCAGAGCCCCTGAGCACCCCTATAGGGAGACACACCCTCACGCTTTATGAGGTCAGCAAGTCTCTTCCCCAGCTAATGGTGACCCTGGGTGAGCCTTGACATCACAAATCCCCATCCTGACACTTCTAGCAGAGAGTGTGGAGCAATTCAGATGTCTTGGTGGGAGAAATGACGCATTTATAATTCCTCTAAAGAGGCCTCCAAACTTACCTGCCATCCTCATCTCTCTAAGGCAACTCCGATGGGTTGCATGGCAGGGAGAGTTGTCTCCTCCAAACTTTGTCTATTATATCTATGTATGACTGCAAAACTGTAAGGGAATTTAAAAAATTCTGCAAAAGATACAACTTAAGCTGCCCGAGTTAACATAGGTTTATTTTCTTTATTCCATAGTCTCAAAATAACTGATAATTAAGACAAATTTTCAAATTCAGAAAGATATGTTCAAATATAAAATAATTTTGTTCTTTTCAAGCTAAAAAAAGTTTGTACCTTGCAGTGAATACTTTGTTTCACTGATTTAGACATAAATAAAAGCACATTGTGTGTCTTTACCTTAACAATTTTTGTGGTATCACTGTGTATTTATTTTTTTTTGTTTGTTTTTATTTTTTTACACGAACTCCCAAACATGAACCCCCC